>VDFB02050706.1:0-20192 GCA_007258455.2 Sequoia sempervirens | reverse complement strand
GACATGTTGTGTCGAAGGAAGGTATTTCAATTGACCCAGAATGAGTAAAGGCTATAAAGGAGCTTCCTCTCCCGGTGAATAAGAAAGGTGTCCAGTCTTTTCTGGGCAAAGTAAATTTTGTCAGTAAATTTATTTCCGATTTTGCGGGAATGATTAGGCCGATCACCCTAATGCTGAAAAAGGATCAAATTTTCAAGTGGACAACGGAGGCGAGGGAGGCATTTGAGAAGGTCAAGGAAGCTATCTCATCAGCCCCAGTGTTGATCAATCCAGATCAACATAAAGATTTTATAATGTATGCTTTCAGTAGCAAGTCAAGTATCGCTACTGTTCTGACTCAAAAGGATAGAGAAGGAAAAGGGGAGCATCCAGTTGCTTTCTATTCCCGAACCTTAAAGGAATATGAAGTGAATTATAACTTCGTTGAAAGACAGGCTTTCGCAATAGTGAAGGGGCTTAAAAAGTTCTGCCATCTAATTTCCTGTAGCAAAGTCCTGGTATATGTCGCACATTCTAGTGTGCGGGAATACATCATGGAGGGAGAAATCACAGAAAAAAGGGCTAATTGATCACTAAGATCCCCGAATATGACATTGAGGTCGCATTCACCGTGACTATTAAAGGCGTGAGGTCCGTGCGGAGTATATGACACGTGAAGTGAGATGCCTCGCTTAAAGAGGAACAAATGTAACTTGTCCCCGGTTAAACGGATCGGATCGGAGGACGCATTGGCTGAAAGATAGAATGAACTTCATGCGAACCGGAAGGTACCCGACAGGCCTCTCATCCCAGAAAAGAAGGTATTACCGGCTCCAGAATTGCGGATACACGCTGATAGAAGGAGTCCTTTTCAAGAGAAATTTTAATGGTGTGCTCCTACGGTGTGTTACTTCAGGGGAGGCGCAGAAGATCCTCGACGCATTTCACAATAGCGATGAAGGTGGACATTTCTCCGCTAAAACCACAGCCATCAAGGTCCTGCGGGCTGGATATTACTGGCCCACACTTTTCAATGATTCCTACTCGCTGGTAAAGGCTTGCAAAAAATGTCAGTTATTCTCCGACCGAAGGAAGAATTCAGCGATGCCCCTGAAACCTATCGTGGCGGATGAACCATTTGCTCAATGGGGTTTGGACTTTATCGGAATGATCAACCCGGTTTCCAGTTCGGGACATAAATGGATTTTAACAGCTACAGACTACTTCACAAGGTGGGCTGAAGCTGTTCCCCTTAAAGAGGCAACGGAGGTAGAGATTGTGGATTTCCTCGAGGCTCTGGTGACGAGGTTCGGCCCTCCGAAGACGATCATTTCGGACAATGCTAGAGCATTTGTAGGCACAAAGGTATGTCACTTTGCATTGAAAAATGGCATATTCCTGAAAACATCTTCAAACTACTATCCACAGGGAAATGGCCTAGCTGAGTCAACAAACAAAAGTTTAGTCTGACTTCTCAAAAAAGTGGGCTCAGAACACCAAAGGGAATGGCACAAAAATCTCCGAAAAGCACTCTGGGCCAACCGCATAACACCTAAACAAGTCCTCAAGACTTCGCCCTATGAGCTAGTATATGGGAAAGAAGCGCTGCTACCGATCTCTATGGAAATTCCGGCGATACAGTTGTTGAAATCTCTTGAGATAGAACAAAATGGCGCCATGGAAGTTCGGCTTGCCGAACTATTAGAAGTACAAGAAAAAAGGGAGAATTCCCTAAAGGCCATGACTGGCCGTCAACAGGTGGTCAAACGGTGGTTTGACAAAAGGGCTTCCGACCAAGGCCTAAAAAATGGAGATTTGGTGCTAAAATACGACAGCAGGGCTGCGAAGCCAGGTCAGCATGGTAAGTTTGATAGCCTATGGGAAGGACCCTTCAAAATCATTCGGTGCATGCAACACAATGCCTTCGAGCTGGAAAATATGGAACAGGAGCCCCTAGGAATCCCGGTTAATGGGATTCACCTTAAATTGTTCCATTAAGCGTCAGGCCCTACCTTGTACAGTTGTAAATAACGCTTTTTCTTTTTCCCTTCCTGTTTTTGGCCTATCGTTTTGCTAAACCAATTGACTTGTTATGTATTCGCTTATCATCGTTGGTAGGTGAAGCACCGGTGTTCTTAAAACACAAAAGTATGCTCATAAACAGAGATAAAACATACAAAATTGGCAAACCCAGAAAAATTGCACGCAGAAGCAAACAGGAGTATAAGATTTCACAACAAAAGGAGGCGTATATTTTTATATACATGTTTCTGAGTTACAAAATGGCATGAAGGCCGATTTTCAAAATATACAAAGTATAAGAGCATATATATATACGTTGGCCTTTTATCAGGCTGATACGGAGCAAGGGGGTAACATCAACAAACACCAGGGCAAGAGGACCATCTATCCGCAGGAGTGGCTAGCAGCAACCGACGCATTCAAGACAGCGTCCGCTTCTTCCTCAGCAACAGGTTCCTCGGCGGCACTGGCAGCATCATGAAGCGCGGCTGTCGTCGGTGGTGGGTACACCAGGTCCCTGAAGTCAGTATACCACTCTACGTCGTAGAATGGTATCACGTTGTAGCTTCTGAACAGGAAGTGAAGAGCCTGGGTAACCCTTTGCTGATGCTGACCACGGGTCTGCAGGCGGAATCCGCTAAGGAATGGTAGCCAAGCCACGACAGCTTCTTCTTCAATATAGCGACGTAAGTCGCTGGCTGATGGCAGGCCAATTCCATATGCAGCGTGCGTGACAACCTCTCCAAGCCCGTTCAGGTACTTCTTCGGGAAGATTTCTTTGACTAGCTTCAATACAAGAGGCCGAGGGACACAAATGTCTAGCATAGACGCCACAAAGTGTGAGCACACATCGGTGTTCACCCGATGCTTATCTTCATACTCCACACAGTCTTTGCCGAGAACCCACTTAATGGCTACTAAAACCAGCGAGTGCTTGTTCTTCGTCATTCTCTTAAGCCTCCTGGTGGAGATTTCACCTACAAATGTTGTTTGTGATTTGAAGGAGGTCAGGCGAATGGGAGTATCCATCTCTCCTAGGACTTTTCCTAAAATCTGCTAAGTATGCCGAAAGCTGCTTATTACCTAACCTATGAAAAGACTCGCTTAGCAGTATTCTACTTGCCTATCACTTCTCGACGCAAAGTGTATATGTTTGCTATCTACTGGCCTATTTATAGAAAGTTGACAAGACATACGCCAGTCCGCCGTAAGCAACGTGATGTATATTGGCTACAATCTCGAGGGCCGAGTCTGCATTTGTTCATGTTTTGAGCTGGCACACGCATGGTAGCACGACTCAAGGCATGCTTAATTAAATCAAGTTAATTAATTGAGCTTTAAAAGGGTGGCACTTGCTGATGAAGGGACGTATGGCCGTATGCTATGGTGTCAAATCTCAAGCACATCCCAGAGCCCGAGGCGATATTCGTATCTCTTTCAGGCGGTGATCGTTTGCTTGGCGTAATCATTCCGGCCTGGGATATTAATTACCGGTACATGCTAACACAACGCGAGGAGGCCAGTTGCAAGCTCAATTTCCAAGAAAAATCAGGGCGTATCACACGATATCCTAAAAGCAATGATGAAATCCGGCCACCTCGGAAAAAGCAATCAGCTCATCTTGCACGAGTCGTGGAATTAACGGTACATGCCGAATTAAATGCAAGGGCTCGCGCTCGCCTACCACCTTGAGGGAGGTTGCTATTATTGCATGATAATGCTTATTGTTCCTAAGTCTTTTCCCAAAAAGCTAAGGAGTGCGTGAAGTGTTTTCTGTCTGTATTTCCAGTGCAAGCGTATTCAAAGACCAGCGAACCTTCAAGTTCTGCCGCGAAGAAAGATGGCAGAATCTTCAGCTCAGCCAGCAGAGGAAGGGATTAGCCAGGAACTGCATTCGGCTATTCGTTCTTCTGCCGAGGTCTACGTGTACGATGATGTAGCATATGCCACTCCTGGTATACCCCAGAAGGTGAGGAGACCCAACACAGAGGAGCTAGAGAAGCCCAAAGAGTGGAATAACCCTAAAAAGGTTGGAGAAAAGTGGGCAAATATCTATGATCCAAAGCTTGCTAGGAACCCTAAGTCTCTTAGAGAGGCGGCTTGTGCAAGATTATCAGCACCAGCGGCGGAGAAGGCAACGGCAAGTAGAGTCTGGTATAGCGGTTTGCCACAATACATGGTCCCATTCGTGCACTATTGCCCGGAGGTGGTTGACGCAGCTGTTCAATGCTATAATCCACAAACCCACTGCATTGAGGGTCGCAATTTAAGGGTTCATATCAATCAGGAAGCCATCTGGCATATGTTATGCATTCCTGACCCCAGGACAAGAAAGGAGAAAATCGAATATTTCCGCCCAAGCAAGGGGGAAAAGATATGGAAAAGGATGAAAACCGGCTCCGATTTCCTATTAGAGGAGACTAAAAAGAAGGGTATTATGTCCGCTAGGTCACCAAGCATCCCATTGTTGCGCGGTTCATTCCGCGACGACCTTCAGGATCCCATATCCATGCTGGCGTTTGTTTGCGGCCGTGATTCTGATGAAAAGATCGAGGCTTTTCAGCTGGGCCCTGCAATACAGTTTCGCAGGCAACATGAATCTTTCTGGTATGATTTTGCCGAGTTCATGGTCGAGGAAATGATACAGCAAATAGAGAATTATCAGGCGGAGACGAAATTCAGATTTCTTTCCTACCTGGTCCACATGTTCCTGCATCAGAATCCGGATTTCTTCGCCCGATTTTTCCCACTATCAATTTTTGATGAGCAGAATAAAAGAAAGCCGGTATCTACATGGACACCCTACCTTTCCGCAACATATGACTACTATGCCTTCGCGGACTATTTCATAGCCCCGGTCCTGAATGATTTGATCGGAGAGGGTGATATCGTCCGGCTTAACACTGAGCAGACTGGATTTCTGCAAAGCTACATCCCCGCTTGCGACTGGTTCCTGGGCAAGGATTTCACGATCCTTCGAATGAGGGGCTTTATTGACAGGCCTTTCCTGCTCCCGGCTTGCGTCACCGATAGAGTGCTCGCGCTGGAGGTTTACCGGCAGGTATGCGTCATTGATTTTATGTTTTGTAGCAGCAAAAGGGTCAAAAAGAAGGGATTCTTCAGTTGCCCGAAGAGCTTCAAGTCAATAACGCTTGTCAAAAAGCGATCTCATCAACTGCTAGGGGACAAGCTGGCACACTTAGGGCTAGTATTAGTAAATGATAAGTGGGATTACAACCCTTTTAACGATCTACCTGAGCCGCATATGAGAGTTACGCATGTTTCCCGACCATACTGGGAGAAGCGGCGTAATAACCGGACTGATAAAGATGAAGATCTGGTTGAATTGGCACAAATCCCTACGCCGGATACCAGAGGCCCATGGCACAAGTTCTACTTTCCAGTGGCCGTGGCCAGGGACAACATTCCGATAGAGCGCAGCATGCTCAACAAGTTGAAAGTGGACGAGGAATGGAACGATGAAAAAATAAAAGCTTTCTGGAGATACCGCCAAGAAACAGGGCAGATGAGGGCTCCTTATAATAAATTGAAGGACGACCAGGAATTCGAAAGACACTGGGATGAAGGCCATCCCAGCCCGACCTCCAGCGCTAACAAGAGCGAAGCAGAGGGTTCCGATGAACAGGAGGAAGAGAGGGCGATATCTTCGCAGGAAGGTGATGCTCCCGAGCATCCCGCCTATGTCGGCACTAACGTGCGCTTTAATATATCAAGGAGTTCACTTACGCGCACATGGGCCGCTAAACCGGTCAGGCTAGTACCCCAGCAGAAAGATCCGACTGCCGAGGTTAGTGAGAGTCCCCCCGCGAAAAGACAACGCACGGAAAGTGTTATCGGGACAGTTTCACATGAACCGGCCGAAAGGGAAACACCCGCTGCTAGTCAAATGCCAGAGGTTGCGGTCGAGTCCCAAACGATCCAAATGCTACCGCCGACCAGTCAGCAGGTACATTTCGCTCCTTCCTCTCTTGCATCTCATTCTTTCACGTCCGCTCCTGCTCAATTGGCAACTCCTGCCATTCGTCCGAGCCCTCCACCCTCTGTTTCTGGCCCATCTTATTCCGGGGGGTTTGCCCAATATTCGCAAGCCCAACCATTTATAATCACCCCTCCAGGCATGCTAACGCCTACTGCTGCCGCCCAGGCTTTCCTCACCTCGCTATCCGAAGATATTCCTCCCATCGGCCCCCACTCTTTTTCTGAGATGCTTACAGATCCCTTCCCACCACAGCAAACCGAGCCCCAGGCAACGACTCTTTTTCCTCGGCCAACAGGCCTTACGACTGAATCTCCGGTTCAGCCGTTGCAATTATCCAGCCAGGCTGACACCCCCCAGGCTAAGCTATGGAACGTGCCACACTTTTCCCCGCAAACTGTCACCCTCCAGAAGAAGCAAATGCCGGCGCCTATGAAAGTTACCTATCCCTACGCCCTACCTTCCGGTGTTCCCTTCGCAGGTGGGCTGGTTTCATCACCAGCTGAGTTCATTGCACAGATAGATTGTGGGAAGGAGGCTCGCGCAAATAGAATGAGGCGACGAAGGGCAAAGGATGACAATGCCCCCGCCGAACCGAGAGTACAGGCTTCGTATGACGAGGCCCGCCAAGAATTGAAGTTTGCAACTATGTACCCAAGGACAAACAAGCCTCAGGGAGAAATGCAACCAGAGGACTATGATATTTATGCTGTCGGACTGGACATGAAGATGGCCCGGCCACAAGATAAAGTCGAAATCATGGAGGAGACACAACGGGTGGTCACTTCCGATTTCCTAAAGACTGGTCGCCAGTTGAAAAAGAAGGATGAACAGCTCAAGGCAGCCAAGGACAGGGTGAATTTTCTAGAGGCAAAGGAGAAATCCTTAGAGGCGGATATCGCCCGAATGACAGAAAGGGCGCTAACAGCAGAGAATGAAAGGAACAGGCTCCAAGGCGAAATTGCAAAGGCCCGAGTAGCCGACCCAGCCGTATTAAAGGACTTGCAGAATCAAAACCAAGCGGCGCAACAGAGCCTACAATCGATGGAAGAAGAGCTTGAACGCTTCCGCCTTGAGTTCAGACAGAAGCTGGCAGAAAAAGGCGAAGAGATGGAACGCCTACAAGATCAGCATCAGCAGAAGATACAGGAAAAAGAGGCCGAATTCAAAGATTTGAAGAATAGACTGGAGGAGGAGCTCCGAGAAACGAAGGCCAAGCTAGAGGATGAGCTCCGAGAAGCGAAAGCTTCATTAGAAGAGCAATCGGCTAACCACTCTAGAGCTGAACAGAATTGGCAGAAACAAATGAACAACTATGAAGCGTTGTGGACATCTGAGAAGAAGAAGAAGGCAGAATTTGCCGAAGCTCTCATTTCACGAGACGCAGAGATTTCTTCGCTTAAGGCCTCCCTGCTACCAGCCTCTGCCCAACCGGATATCATCCCACTGGTCAGGCAATTGTACATTTCTCACTGGGAGAAAATCAAAGCCTTCTGCCTAAATCTGCAGCCTACCCTCCGGTTCATCGACAGAGCGTTAAAACTCAATCAGGAGGCCCATGACACAATGGAACAGTTCCCGCATTTCATCCTGGAAAAGGTTCCTGAGGCGAGGGACTTGTTAAATAAGCTATACTCGGTCTCAGACGAGATCCTCGCCGGGGCAGGTATTGAAGATAGGGATAATGCAGCTCAAACGGCAAATAGGTTCATTCATTGCCACTCTGCTTTCCAGCGTACTAAGGCAGCAGCGGCTTTTCTAAACAAAGCGCTGGATGGCATTCGAGGGAGTTTCTCTGAGTTAGGCAGGTTGGGATTACCGTCCCCATTTCTTGAGGATGGCACTATTGCCACGGCTGCGCAGATTACCGAGATCATTGAGCAGAAGGAGAACGATCCGGAGGCATTCAAGGAGCTCGGCAGCCCCCCAACAGCAGCAGATATCGAGGCAATCATTCATCCACTCTCTCAGCTACTGTTCCACATAGAAGCAGGCGCTGGCCTGCCAGAGGTGCTGCCTCATAAGGAAGCTATTGATCTCCGCGGAGCACAAGAGAATTTGCGCAGCATGGCAAAGCCATCCGAAATTGAATGGGTGCCTTTGCAGGCTGCACTTTCAAAGCTCTAACTCCATTTGCCCTAGAGAGGAAGGCTCTGGTCTGCAGAACCAGAGAGTTTTTGGGTTCTCCGTTCCTTATTCGAAACGCCCCTGTTAGTCGCCAAAAGCTGTTGAAATAATATTCCACTCAGCTCCCTTCGGGTCCCCTTTTTTTTGCATGTTCATGATGTGCATCCCTCGCTTCGCAACTTTGGCAAGCGGCTCCCCTTTTGGCTCTTGCGATGCTGCGCTGAGCGCCCACGTGTCACGCCTGCGGGGTTTTTCATTTTCTGTTGCTTTATGTTTACCACGGAATGCGAAGCAGGGCCCACATCTCTATACGTGGCGGTGTAGCGCAATCTTTCCCTAGCAGGAGTAGAGTATGCTGCGGCGGGCTGCGAAGGACTTCTATTGGCCTTCTTTATTTCCTGGCGGCCCTCACTCGCCACGCGGTTTTAAAACAAAAACAACTGCAGTGGACGAGAGCACCACGTGCGAACGCGCCACGCGTCATTTCGCCTTTTCGCCCGTTTTCAAAGTAGCCTCCGTCCCCTGAACACGTGTCACTTCTCCGCAAGCTCCCGGTCACTGGAGAAGGAGTTTTCATTCGGGCCGCGGTTTGCTGCCACGTGCCTTACATCGATTATCAAAGCAAGCTGTGAGATGGCCGAGCGGGACGGTGTCATTGACTGCTGCTCGCCATGGTTCTCTAAGGCGGTGGACGACACTCGTCGCTTCGAAGCCTGGTTGGGACCACTGCCATCATTCCAAAAGGGCACGCCTGTAACTAACCAACTGGATGCTGTGCCCTGGTTGGCTGCTCTCATAACGGCATTGGGAATATTCTTATCCGGGCATCATTACGAGGGATTGTGGAATCATTCTGTTACAACTCTCCAGGCGGTGGGATTTTGCTCTCCGGCTATATATACTCCCTCTGTTGAGGGAAAATGGTCCAAGATTTGACAGGAAGAATACTGGTTTTAGCAAGAGACGCCAGGCCTCTTTTGCATGTTTATTTGCAAGATACTTTCAGACTGTGCCTATTGTTCGGCCTTTCTGCTTTTTATGTCTTGATTAAACTGTGAACTGTGCTTTTTATTGTCTTAAGCATTTCATTTGAGGAGACTTCTATATATTGAACACAAACTTGCTGGTCTAAATCATGTCTTAATGACTCTTCTTAGCAGTAAGAATGTATGCGATACTGTTTTATGTCAATTGAATGAACTGTTTATGCTATTGCTTTAAGCTTCCGGTGTTTTGGAACATATCAGTAACATTCAGGCCCTTGAGTCTATGATTTATCGTGCCTATCAAAAAGCTTTGGCGCATCGCCTTAGATTAATATTTGTTTCATTATATCTGCTTCCTTTTCCCTTTCCAAAAACCATTATATAGAAGAAGCCGGCTTCTTTAAAATCTGGAGGTCAGTTTGGCGCAAAGGGGTCCCCCTTGAACTGAGCTTCCCATAAAGGCATCAAGTATCCCACAATTTTGGCCAACAATTACCATCCCATATATTAAAGCGTCAACACATTAAATCTAGATGATATATGAAAAGCATGCCATCTAGTAGAAAACTTTGATTTAAAGGAACTTATAAATCTCAACCCTCAAACCCTTACAACTCCCACTTTAACTATGAATCCTCCTAATAATAAACATCTTAATTATAATATAAAAATTACTCTAAGTTATAATGGAAGGGTTTTAGAGATACTTTGTTTCTTCTAGGTAGGGTGTAATGTCCCAAATTTGAAGTATGATGTTCTCTAGATTACTCTCTATCTTTGGGAAAAGTTTTAATTTTCCTTGTACTATTGTACCTTCAACCAAACCTCACTTCCTTATTTTATTAAGTCTCTACAATTTTTTGGGACTTCCCTTATCTTAGTATCATTTTGTTTGGTTACTATTTCCTTAATCCCACGAATTTCCTTTCTTTAAAAAAAATTATCCTTTCGCATTTTAGCATCTATTTTCTTTCATTTCCCTTAAGTTCTTATTTCACCAATTCCCTATGTTTTAGACCTTTTTATTTTATTTTCTATCCTTTCTTTCCTTTCTTCCCTAAACCCCTACAATCCCAATTTCTAATCCCTTGTCATCAATAGAATTTCAAAAAAAAAATTCCCTCCTTAAACTCAACCTAGAGGAATTGATGACTTTGACTATTGATCCCCATGGTATTAGGTATCCCAAATTTATATTATATCATTATCTTTTAGAATTCTCCTTTTAGTGCCATACACAAAGTATTTTGTATCTTAGAATATTGAAACCTAATCCCTCCTCCTTCATCACTTTAAGGTGTACAAAATTTTGAATCTTATTTTCCCTCATTACTATGATATTGGGTATTTCATATACCCAATCCTTGATTCCCAATAGTATAAGATATTGATGGGTAGGAGGTATTTTACACAGTGTGTCAAATTATGATATTGTTATCAGGATTCAACTATGTAGTTTTTCAAGTCAATGAGTTTGACTTGAAAAACTACACAGTTGATTCTTGATAGCAATATAATACTATAAGATATGTTTAAATTATGATCTGTAGGCCCCTAGTGCTTTATTTTTAGTATTTTTTTTTTATTTCCTATTTTCATATGACACTTGGTATTCCATTCTTTTGAATCATGATCCTTGCTCCTTTCTACATAAAGTATTGTTAGACCCCAATTCCCATTTATTTATCATGTGTTAGTATACAATATTTTAGGTTTCCCTTCCCCTCATCATTCTATTATCAAGTATTCTATATTGTTGATCCTTGATTCCTATTAAAGTAAATTATGTTATCTCCATCCTTTCTTCCTCCTACAGTAGGTATCTTAAAACCCTAATCATCACTCCCTCTTGCATCAAGTATCTATATATCCTAGTAATCCCCATTCCCCATTTCACTTCCCTTTTATAAACCTTCATTTTTTCCCTTACCATCCTCCCCCCTTATAAATTGGCATGCAAGGATCTTGCTCCTCATTCCCCACTTCCCCACTAACCATCCTTTCTGATCTCATAGACCTTTGCATATCTTTTCATCCTAGCATCCTTTCACGCATTCACTAAACCCCCATCCTTGAACCTTCAAAAAATTCAATACCAATATATCTAGTAGAAATCACTTGAATGGAATTTGCATATGCCTCAAACCCTAGTCCCCTATGCAAGTGTATCCATTGACATACAAATCCCTATACAATTTATCCCTAGATTACAAAAGTATCCTTTCCCATGTGAATCCATAGACCCCTAGTCCCCTATACAAATACATCCATTGTCACACAAAGTATCAGACCCTTTGTCCCTCTTACAAAAGAATCCATAGCAATATGATTCACTAGAATCTCAGTATCTCTTACTAATTCTCCCTTGATCATGTCAATCTAGAGGTTATACTATTTTATCATGTTTTCAATACTCCTCTTAAAAGAATCAGAGCAATATGATTCACTAGACTCTTAGTATCCCTTTACTAATTCTCCTGATCATGCCCAATATAGAGGTTATACTTATTATTTTGATCATTTTTTCAATACCCTTTGACCGCAAGTCAATCCCCAAAACTTTGGTCCTTTTTCCATATAAACTCTCGCTAACATTACTAGTTCATCAAACCTCCCATTTAGCCATGGTAGTTTCATAAAACTTTCATTCAATCAAAGGGCTGCACACATCAACTTATGGATGTCATCAATGACCTCAAATAACAAGATAATTTGGAGATAATAATTCAAACTTTTCTCATCATGTTTACAACTAGCTATGATAGCCCCCAACCCCTTATATATTCGCCATAATAACTATTTATAGCACTACCAAATGACCCCCAAAAGGCAAGATACTGATATAATAATTCAAACTTTTATCATCATAAGTTTACAACCATGATAGGCCTCCAACGTCTATATATTCAAGTATAATCATCATTTATAGCTATTTTGTCTGATATATCAATAAATATTAACACTAATTACATAGTTTGAGCTCACTTGCATTTAACTATTGAATCTGAGGATGAAAGCCCATGAATTGTAGAGATCAATGTATGAAACTCCTATATTTTTTGGGATATTGGAGGATGAAAGCCCTTTGATTTCTTATGGGTAGCTTCATATGGAGGTTGCATCTATTAATCTCCAAGCTTCCCAGCTGATTTGCGCACTTGTGGCCCCAAACATTTTAGGTATTTTTAAATATGTTTGCATTTGCAATAGACTTTTTAACTCTAAAGTGCTTCCAACATTTTAAAGAATTTTATTGCAACCTTTAAAGATAAATATAAGTCGAAACTAGAAATACTAACCGTTATTTGGACAACTCGCTTTTATAAGAGAAAAAATATTTTATGTGTTGTGGGTATTTTACATCGAAGCATTTAATATGAATATTTGTTGTGGGGATTTTAGGTTGATTATTTCACATCAGTTTTTTGGTCTTACGTTTATCACATGGGCTCATTAAATCACCAAAATATATCCCACTAGTTTTAGGAAACTTAGGTAGGATTGTACTAAACCTACACATCCTTGGTGTGAAAATTTTCTTTCTTAACTACATTAGAGTTTGAACTAAGAAATATCTTGTGGTATTATGAGGCTCTAGCACAATACA
Organism: Sequoia sempervirens; assembly: GCA_007258455.2. Taxonomy (NCBI): domain Eukaryota; kingdom Viridiplantae; phylum Streptophyta; class Pinopsida; order Cupressales; family Cupressaceae; genus Sequoia; species Sequoia sempervirens. The sequence goes on along the minus strand of VDFB02050706.1, from coordinate 7,474 downwards.
CAACTATGTAGTAGAGAAATAGTTTCATGACCAAGTAGCATGATTAGTCTAGTGACTTTTTTCTCTCATTAACCTATGTAAATGAAGTTATAGATGATTTGGAATATTCCTTATAAGCACATTTCCTTCCTATTGCGTAATTTTTTAACCCCCAATACCTAGCCATATCATATTAATTAAAGTATATTTTTTCTTTGTAATATCGAAGAAATATATTGGGTCATAATTTGGCTATTTAAAAACCCTAATATGAATGTATGTGATGAGTTATTGCTTTAGTGATGAACCCCTCAGGGTAAAACCTTAAGTTCAAATCCTAGGGGATATAGGAATGTTGAATTCTCAATTTATGTGATAAAAAAATTATACTACATAATAAATCTAGGATACTTAAATAAGTGCAAGACTAGCAAGCACAAATTTACCTAGATTAGTAATCAATAATTACAATAACTATGCTAAAATTATATAAGAGATTGGAGTATCTAACTTTTAGAATTGATGATATAGAAATAATATTTGATGTCACATTAGATCCATTCATTATTATCTAAAAATGAATGATCTTAATCTAATTAACATGCCATAATCCATATAACCTTAGAATTTTCTATGATTCAATGAAAAATATTAAGAAAACAATTTCAAATAATACAAATTCAATCTAAGATATAAAATTGAATCGTACAATATTAAAAAATTTAATATAATACACTTCAGTAAACCGACTCACCTTTACCTTCTTAAAAACTAAATGCATGAAATTGATAACTAAGAATATTGTTGGATAGAATTCTAACTCTATAGGTAATTGCATTGTCTACGTTAGTATTGATATAAAAAATTATTGTTGACCGCACAGCCAACCCCAATAACCGTTCTAACAGATTAACGTAGACGGCCGCCAACTGACCGCGTTAATAGATAAATAACCGCCCTATTTTATACGCGTTTTGAAATCATCATTTCTTCATCTCGAAGCAAATTCACTCACGTCATATGAATGGCGGCGGTGTTGAAAAGTAGCATCTGGATTCTTCTTTCACAATACTGGAAGATCTTTTCCTCTCCCTTCCCATGTCCAATGAACCGTCTTTTTCTCCTATATAAGCCAGCGATGGTAACGTAGGCAATCAAAACCATCCTCCTATTCTTAACATCTCTCCTCCCTCTTCATTCGCTTATACTTTTCTTCTTTTACTGCAATCTTGAGCATCACGCGAGCTGCTTCTGCAATTCTAAGAAGAACGATGACCGACTTGGATGAAATTCGGAGAATATATGACATGGTTGACGTAAACGCAGATGGAATGGTGAGTATTGATGAAATGTGCGGCTTCATTAACAAGCTCGGAATACCAATGTCGGAAGAAGATATGAGATGTATACTCAATAACCCTCTTCAGGAAGACCTGTCATTTCAGGAATTCGTTGATTTATATCACTCTATTCTCAACAATCACGATGAAAAAGAAAAAGACGTGTCAACGGAATTGATGGAAGCATTCAATGTTTTCGATCAGAATAAAGATGGATACATTTCATCTAACGAGCTTCACGATGTCCTGTCCACAATGGGATTGATTCCGCAGGGGCAACACCCACTAGAATGCCAGAAAATGATATGCAGATTTGATTCGGACTCCAATGGAGTTTTAGATTTCTCTGAATTCCAAAATATGATGTCCTCTAAGCTTTCTCCCTTATGAACGGGCGGATCTCTGTACTTCTGTGTAACAATATATACGGTCCAGTAATACATTTTTTGTCGAATAATATAAATAATCATTGTATTTTAATGAAGTTTAATAATTTATTAGAAAGAAGGCCGCGGGCCTATTACCAAAAGGCGTATGAACAGAAAAACAAAAGAATGGAAAAAAAAAGAACAGGAAAGAGTGTTACTGTTATTATTATTTTGTTGGATGTTTTATTTCAAATTCAGATATTTTTTATAATGTTATATAAGAGTCTGGGTTTAAGTTGATGTATTTTCAGTTGAAAGTGAAGGATTCATGGATGCATATTGGTTTCATTATAAGCTTTGTTTCCATAAGATTTAATTATTGATAATTATTTAGAGACTTTTATTTTACCACTTTATTGTGATGTATGTGGATGAATAAGGTACAATTGAACAACCACAACCTTACAAGAAGAAAATTGCTAGGGTTTTTAACTATGTAGTAAACTAAAACATTCCATAAAATTAGGATATAATATTTTTTCTCTTTCAAACATTAAAATTACAAATGCATAGCCTAAATATATAAGCATTTCACAATAAACTCATTTTACTTTTCAAACTGACAAGAATATACAATTTTTTCATTTACAATTTTCACATGAATGATTGCAATTAAATAAAGATATAACATTTAACTTTGAAAAAAAGGTCAAGAATTTCATATCTAGATGCTTTCTATCTCATAAAACTCGGCATTTCATCTACAAGAGGAAGAGCATCATCTAGACATTTTACCTCCAACCACAGATTGGTGGTCCCTCACACACCTTCCTATTGGAAGTGGTCCTACCCTTCAATGAAGAGTATAATTAAGAACCCCCTAGTATTGCCATCTAAGCTCTTGTGTTGTGTCCTACTTACTCAATACAACCATACAACTATAAATACCTCCTAACTATGCATGAAACTTCTGATTGGATAAGCAACTCTAAAGCACAATGAACTGACAAGTGCAAGTAGAGACTATTGCACTTACTTTGGCCAAAGTATTTGAAATATATTCAACCACTACTTACAAGTGGAGTTGTTTGTTCACCCACCTCTACTCAACTTGGAGAACCTTATCTGGCCTAAAATTAAAATCAAACTATAGACCAACTAGTTCTACTTTCAAAAGATCCAGGACATTCATAAGTGTTTACCCACTAAAGTTGATAATATGACTAGATTGGTTAAATATCCAAGACATTTAATTCCTTTGTTACGTTTCAGTAACATCTAGGTTCTAGGCTACTGCCGGGTGATCCCATAATAGTGGTTTACTATTTTTGGCCAAACTAGACACTAAAATTATTATTTTTAACTAAATCTTCACATTCGGGCACCTATAGTGGCTAAACTATGAGGAATTTGAAGATGGTGCAAACTAGAGTCTCATCAAATTTTGTCTGTAGATTCTAAAAATATTTTTTTTCAAAAATTTCTGTCCTCAAATTGCACTTCTTTTTCCATCTCCCAATTTAAAATTGATTTTTTCTTAAAACAACATTTTTAAGGAGTGACACTTACCGTATAGTGCATAACTTTTTTCCATGAAGGATCAAATTCTAATTCTTTCAAATTTAGATTCGTAAATTTGATATCTAGTGTTTCTAATTGGTTACATAGTGTTTTATTGAATGTTTTTTCCTCAATCAAGTTTCAAAGTCAAACCAATTACAATTTAGACATAGGCGGACCATATAACGCGTAACTTTTTTTGTATGTATTGAAATTCTTTTTTTTTGTTGGATCAAGGACTTCAATACCTGGTGCACTCATATTTTTCAAAAAAAAAATTGATAATCTATTTTTTTCCACATGTGCAGAACATAGAGCTTGATTTTTGGTGAAAAACCTATGTTTAATAAAACTTAAAAAACAAATACATAACAAAACCAAAACATATTAAAATTATATTCATTGGATAACTTATATTCTGAGGAATCATAATCATTTCAAATAAATTTTAAAATGAATTCATTTGATCCCCCAAAAGCTAAATCAAAAGTCATTTTTTATCAGCATTTTGATAGGTGTAAAGGAGACGCATTTATAGGTATGGTTTAAAACTAGCGAGGTTCTATCCAAGGGGCTTTGATCTAAGGTGATTTGATCAAACCCTCTTCAATTGGAATCCTTAAAATGGAACTTTTTAAGGCTTAAATCATTATATTTTCTAAAAATATGTGATTTCAGCTAAAATCCGTTCCTCTCAGGAATTGTAAATCACTATTATGACAACACTCGCCTAATTCAAGTCCTAACAAAAAGCATAAGGTTTACCTTCTCACCTATTCTTATACTTCTTTGGAAATATTGATGATACTATGCCATCATCATGATATACACATGGTCATATAGAAGGTACTGACATTACGTCAAACAAGCACTAAAATAATAATATTTAAATTGAATAGAGGATTACTCCCTCTTACTCAAGTTCCAAACTTCCAATATCAAGTTATATAGTTTTGGTTCACAAGGATATCATAAGAAATAATGAGGATACACAAAATATAATATCGTCAAGATTCAAGCAACTTAACGTCATGTTCATCCATGAATTTGCATCAAATAAATATCATATTACACTATTTAATCTTATTTGACTCTTCCAAAGAAATACTTAATCAGTCTTGTCATTTCTCTAGCATTTGTACTATATTTTCCTTTAGAAATTCATGAATAATAATAAATTTGACTATGAGTTATTCTTTTAGTACTCCAATAATATGAAACAAGGCCTTATTTACTTCACTATGATAATCAAAGTGCCTTCTTATTGTCTAAGAATCCAATGCTTCATGCTAAAACAAAGCATATAAAGGTCTATCACCATTATATCACGCATCTCATCTAATAACAAGTGATTCATCTTCAATATTGTAGGACAAACAACTAGATAGTTGGTAATTCCACTAAGACTTTACATAAGATTAAATTTATCTTAGAATCTTTTTTAAGATTATAAGAAATCACATAAATATTTGATGATTGTCATTTAAGAAGATTACTCTGAATATCTACTATTGTACGAATGATGAGTCGAGAGGATATTAAAATAAATTAATTATAAATTTGTTAGCTCAGACCATATGCCAACACTACTACCTACCACCGGTTACCTCCCTAAAAATCATAAATATTTCAATTACCTACTATACGGCCTCTGTTTATTGTTTCTAGTGTGCTTTTCTTTTTAATCGCTACAATCCTCTGCGCCTTTGTTTCTCACTACAAATCTCAAATCATCTTCTGCCATTCATATTCCAAGCTTGTTTATGAATCGACAGATTTCATCGATAGTAACGGCTCCATCTACATTTTTGTCAATACAATAGAAAAAAATTAAATGTGAATATACAATCTTCTGTCTGGTTGCAAGGATTAATTCGTATTTATGAGAGGCAGAAAAGAAGGTTCGAGGCCATTGCAAGGAAGAAGAAAGGATTCACGATAAAAGGTGAGGAAGCGCACAACTTGTCCGTCCACAGTAGAAAACGCGTTACCGTTGCTTCGTACATATCTTCATTCACCACCATTTTTCCACGTACAAACGGAAAAATAAATAAATTGAAACATTATTAAATTATCGCTATTCAACAATGGCCGATATGCCACCTGTTTCGATCTGAGCGCGTCAGACTTATTGCGCGAATCCCTAGTGGGAAAAGGTACATCTCGCATGTATGTATTATATTATAATGGTGAAAATTGTATGGTTAGGTTTTTTAATATTTTATAAGCAATTTTTTTATTTATAAATTTAAAATTTGAGATTATTTATTTAATATTATTATAACATTTTATATGAAATTCATAAAATTGTTTAGTTATTTAATATTCAAGAATGAGTCTTATGTTAAAACTTTTTTCACTAAGATTAAGGGATCAAGATATATCTATTTTGTCAAAGTTGCTTTGCATGGTCAAGTCTCATTTTTTATGATGTATGAGTCTTATATTCAATGAGATTTAATCTATATAATAGACTCATTTGGAACTAAAATTATATTATTTTTGTAGTGGTAGATTAAAATTCAAAATTTTAATATTGAAATTCTAAAATTTATAACTTGTTAATTTTTCATTACTTAATTAGTATAAGTTATATTTATGTTTAATTTATGTGTTATGTTATTATATCTAAAAACATTAATTTATTCATCTTAAATCAAGATAGCTTGACCTAAAACACATAAAGAAAAATAATAATAATCAAATTAATACTGAAGCAAAGTAACATATTGCATAAATATGTATTAAGTCTATTCATAATAACTAGTAGAAAAGAGTAATAAAATTTAAACTTAAATTTAAATGTTTGAATTTTGAATTCATTCTCTTTTTTCAAATTGAAATCAAATCAAATCTTAAATGACTTGCAAATGAATTTCAAAAATAAAATAATAATTTCAAAATATAAAACTAATGTGCACATAGATAAATAAAAATAAAAATCATTAAACAATAAATATATGAAAATAGATATAAATATAAATAGAATATAAAAAATATATTTAAACTATTATTACATTTAAAATTTTCAATAAAATAAATACAAAATTAAATGAAAATAATATAAATATTAAAAAAAGTCAATAGTGGCATGGTGTGATGGTTAAATTGTTGTGTTCTTATTCTTGTCATCAAGGTTCAAATCCCATTGGGATGTAATTGTTGAAAAATTATATTGAGGATAAGATCCTTATTTGTGACTTAAGGATTGATAACTTTGGTTTAAAATAGGTTTACCCCTCTTAAATTAAAAAATGAATATATCTGGTTTAAATTGTTATTTATTTACTTCTTTGTAAGTGAATAAGTTTTATACAGTAAAAATACCACTTTAAATATGTTCTATACCTTATTTATTAATCAATTAATTGATTATATGTTCTGAACATAAACTCGATGATGACGTCAATGATGCCTCTGACATTTTAAACATTCTTTTATTTGTATATCGTCCGTGATGCCTTGTATATTAGTTCATCACTGTGTTGTATATTGTTGACATTAATGCCAATCACACAGCCGTCCCCAACAACCTTACTAACCGATTAAAGTACACGAGAATCGAAATGAACGTGTGAACAAATTAAATCCGCGTTTTGGAATCATCATTTCCTCATCTCAATGCAAATCCAGCATTACGAAGGAGGTGGTGAAAGGTGGGATCTCCATTCTTCTTCCACCTTACTCGAAGATCTTCCATCTGAACCATCTTTTTCTCCTATATAAGCCAGCGATGGTAATGTAGGCAATCAAAATCATCCTCCTATTCTTAGCATCTCTCCTCCCTCTTCATTTGCTTATACTTTTCTTCTTTTACTGCAATCTTGAGCATCACGCGAGCTGCTTCTGCCATTCTAAGAGGAACAATGGCCGATTTGGATGAAATTCGGAGAATATATGACATGGGGGACGAAAATGCAAATGGAATGGTGAGCGTTGATGAAATGTGCGGCTTCATTAACAAGCTGGGAATACCAATGTCGGAAGAAGATCTGAGATGTATGTTCAACAACCCTCTTCAAGGGCACCTGCCATTTGAGGAATTTGTTCATTTATATCACTCCATCCTCAACAGTCATGATGATAAGGAAGAGGACGAGTCGAAAGATTTGATGGAAGCATTCAGTGTTTTCGATCAGAACAAAGATGGGTACATTTCATCAAACGAGCTTCACCAAGTCCTGTCCACAATGGGATTGATTCCGCAGGGGCAACACCCGTTACAAT
>VDFB02050704.1:0-16197 GCA_007258455.2 Sequoia sempervirens | reverse complement strand
AAAATAATCAATATTAAGCATGTAACTTTCAAATGGTTGAAATTATGTTATCTCTGGAAAACTAGTAAAGATAGGTTACAATGAAGTTTTTGTGAAATTTTTTGTTGAAAAGGGAATTATAATTGGAAATTTTTGTTTGAAAGGGTTAAAAAATGTGTTGTGATTCTTTCTTGAAAGCAGGATTGATGCATCATAAGCTTTGAATGAGTTTTTGTACACTGCCCTGTTATTATAGTCAATTATATGTGTCAAGAGTGAAGGTTGAGATGGCTATTTTGATGAAATAACATAAGGTATGCATGGGAAGGGGTTTGGTTAGTATTTGTAGACATATTTGAACATGCTAGATGCTTTGTAAAGGTGGTTTTATGGGTTGGTTGCACACTTTCAATAAACCCTTATGAATGGTAGGCCTAATTTTCTATTAGGGTGGTCACTATTTCTCAGTTTTGTGATGTTTGAGTTGGTGAATGATCAAGTTGAGTTTGGTAAGGGATGTTAATCTTCTTAGATGCCTCTAAAATTTCATGTGAAGGCATAAATCCCTAGGTGTGAGTTGGAGCCCTTGAAGTTCATTTCCATTTAAGAGAGTTTGTGTTGGGAATAGAGTTTGAGTCTGTTGTTTTGGTGATGTCAAGTGTGTTTTGAGGAACATACAAGTAGTTGTATGCCTTAATATCAAATTGGTAGTGTGGAATCAAGTGATGTTTGTGAAATGAATGATGATTTGAGTTGTGATCCTTGTAGCTTTGCATCAAAGTGGTATCAGAGCCCAGGAAAGATTTGTGTTGGTGAAGTTTGTTGGTTTTGTGTTTTGGTGGTTGTGGTTGTGTGTTGTGTTGTGCAGGTTGATGAAGGAACCTGATTGCCTAGGTGTGGAAAAGTGAAGTGGAAGCAAGGAGGGACTTTCTTGTGAATATGGATTTGTTGAGAAGGTTGGAAAGATATTTGTAGGCTGAGGATTCACAAAGAAGGAAGAAGAAAGAAGAGAAGAAAAGAAAAGAGGACAAGGCAAAGAAAAAGAAGAAGGAACAAGAAGAATTTATGCAAGCACTAGAGGAAATTAGTAAGAAGCTAGAAAGAAAGCAGGCTGAGTTGAAGAAGTTGTATAGGCAAGTTACAAGTTGGCACTTCACAGTTAAGAAGAAGGTAGTATGGCCTATTCAAAGGCTAATGAAAATGAGAGCAACTGAACCTGATGTGAAGACAAAAGAACCATTGATGGGGGGAGATAATGAACAAGAAAAGGTGGATGAAGAAGATGATTTGTGGGACAAGTTTGCAGCAATTGAAGAACAATGGGATATTAAGGTTGGTAATGGACAGGTCAAACAAGAGGAAGAAGAACTCATCAAGGTAGAAGAAAACAAGGACATTGAGGTTGCAAGTGAATTGGTGTCAAGATTAGATAAGTTGGTGATGGGTGAAGAGGATTTTGAAGCACAAGAAGACAAGGAGACCTCAAGGCCACAATATTTTGTTTCTAATTTTTCTTTGGACTATGTATGTGCAGGTTATGAAGGACAAGGAAAGGTGTATGATCATATGATGGAGTTTTGGGACTTCCAAGTTGCAAGGATGATTGATAGAAGAAGGCATAAGAAGAAAAAAAGGAAGAAAATACCAAAGATTATTGAAAAGACAAAGGACAAAGTGCAAAGTAATTAGAAGACTAGGAAGAAGACAATTCAAAGAGGCTTGAATTCTTCGAGTTTGAAGATTGTGGAAGGAGCACCTATTTGATTATATGCCTCCATGAGGCCAAAATGTAATAAGTGTTTAAGGAGTGCTAGGGGTTCATTTATTAAGGTATTTCAAGACCATTATAATGGATTTGAGTCATTTGATAGGCATTAGGATAAGTTATGTAGTCATTTTTGTCTAATTTGCAAAAAGATGGAAAATGTGTTAAGTAAGTTCCATAATAGGTTTTAGACGTTTTGTAATTTGAATAAGGTCAAGGAGGATCCTTTTATCAAATAATACGTCAATTTATGGATCTAGAGGCATGGAGGGATTCAAAAAGTGAGAAAAAAATATTGTAAACCTTGTTATTAAGGTAAAAGAGAAAAGTTGTTAAAGTAACAAATTAGGAAGTTGGGAGGTTGTTAGAGTTAGTTTTAGGCATTGATATTGAGTAGGAAGCCTTAAAAAATATGAAGAACCTTGAACAAGGGGCAGGTACGAATGTAAATAATGGAGAAATCAATGAAAAACCCTATGTTTGTATGCAAATTTTATGTTTTTAATGGAAAAATGTGATTATAGAGCACTGTACGGCCCAATACGGAAAGGTAATGGATTTTAGTTATAAGTTTTTGAAAGATATTTGAATTTAGTTTAATTTGGTTTAAGTCTCATGATTTTTCATGCTGTAATGTGAAAGATATTGCAAGTTTATTAAAAACTATCTGAAACCCTATGTTAGGGTAACGATGGCCCTTCTAAATTGTGTTTCTCCAAATTTATCCAATGGAAAAAGATAAGGATAGGTGAAATAGTATTTCTATATGTTTTTTCTCAAATTCCAAAGGTGCAGAGGTTATAGATGAAGCTTATTCATATTTTTATGATGCCCTAGTGTTGTTCTGCCTTTGTCATAGACTAGTAAAGGGAAAAATTGATGTGATTTTGATGTTTTGTTATTGAATTAAATGTCCATAATGAGGGAAAGAGTTGAGAACAGTGTCAAGGTGTATGGGGTCTCTATTCAATTTGGAGTTTTGAAAAAATAATCAATATTAAGCATGTAACTTTCAAATGGTTGAGATTGTGTTATCTCTAGTAGACTAGTAAAGACAGTTTACAATGAAGTTTTTGTGTTTTGTTGTTGAAAAAGGAATTCTAATTGGGAATTGTTGTTTGAAAGGGTTATAAAATGTGTTGTGATTCTTTCTTGAAATCAGGATTGATGTATCAGAAGCTTTGAATGAGTTTTTGTATGTTTCCCTATTATTACAGTCAATTCTATGTGTCAAGAGTGAAGGTTGAGATGGGTATTTTGATGAAATAACATGAGATATGCATGGGAAGGGGTTTGATTAGTATTTTTAGACATATTTGAACATGTTAGATGCTTTGGAAAGGTGGTTTGAGTGGTTGGCTGCACACTTTCAATAAACCATTATGAATGGTAGGCCTAATTTTCTATTAGGGAAGTCATTGTTTCTCATTTTAGTGATGTTTGAGATGGTGAATGATCAAGTTGAGTTTCATAAGGGATGTTAATCTTATTAGATGCCTATAAAAGTTCATGTGAAGGTCTAAAGCCCTAGGTGTGAGTTGGATCCCTTGAAGTTCATTTCCATTTAAGAGAGTTTGTGTTGAGAATAGAGTTTGAGTTTATTGTTTTGGTGATATCAAGTGTGTTTTGAGGAACCTACAAGGAGTTGTATCCCTTAATCTCAGATTGGTAGTGTGGAATCTAGTGATGTTTGTGAAATGAATGATGAGTTGAGTTGTGATCTTTGTAGCTCTGCACCAAAGTGGTATCAGATCCCAGGAAAGATTTGGGCTGGTGAATTTTGTTGGTTTTGTGTTTTGGTGGTTGTGGTTGTGTGTTGTGTTGTGAAGGTTGAGGAAGGAACCTAATTACCTAGGTGTGTAAAAATAAAGTGGAAGCAAGGAGGGACTAGCTTGTGAAGATGGATTTGTTGAGAAGATTGGAAAGATATTTGCAGGTTGAGGATTCACAATGAAGGAAGAAGAAACAAGAAGAGAAGTAAAGAAAAGAGGACAAGGAAAATAAAAAAGAAGGAACAAGAAGAATTTATGCAAGCACTAGAGGAAATCAGTATGAATCTAGAAATAAAGTAGGCTGAGTTGAAGTTGTATAGGAAAGTTACAAGTTGGCACTTGAAAGTTAAGAAGGTAGTATGGTCTATTCAAAGGCTAATGAAAATGAGAGTAGTTGAACCTGATGTGAAGACAAAATAACCATTGATGGGAGAAGATAATGAACAAGAAAAGGTGGATGAAGAGGGTGATTTATGGGACAAGTTTGCAACAATTGAAGAAGAATGGGATACTAATATTGGTAATGGATAGGTCAAACAACAAGAAAACAAGGACATTGAGGTTGCAAGTGAATTGGTGTCAATATTGGATAAGTTGGTCATGGGTGAAGAGGATTTTGAAGCACAAGAAGACAAGGAGGAGACCTCAAGGTCACAATATTTTATTTCTAATTTTTCTTTAGACTATGTATGTGTAGGTTATGAAGGACAACGAAAGGTGTATGATGATATGATGGAGTTTTGGGACTTCCAAGTTGCAAGGATGATTGATAGAAGAAGGAATAAGAGGAAGAAAAGGAAGAAATGACCAAATATGGTTGAAAGGAGAAAGGACAAAGTGCAAATTAACTGGAAGACCAGGAAGAAGACAATTCAAAGGGCCTTGAATTCTTTTTCCTGAGGAGTTTGGTGTAGGAGAACCTATTTGATTGTATGCCTCCATGAGGCAAAAATGTAATAAGTTTTTAAGGAGTGCTAGGGGCTCATTTAGTAAGGTCTTTCAAGACCACTATAATGTATTTGAGTCATTTGATAGGCATTAGGATAAGTTATGTAGTCATTTTTGTCTAATTTGCAAAAAGATGGAAAATTTGTTAAGTAAGGTCCACAGTAGGTTTTAGATGTTTGGTCATTTGAATAAGGTCAAGGAGGATCCTTTTATCAAATAATAAATTTTTTTATGGATCTAGAGGCATGGAGGGATTCAAAAAGTAAAAGAACAAAATCTTGTAAACCTTGTTGTTAAGGTAAAAGAGAAAAGTTGTTAAAGTAACAAATCAAGAAGTTGGGAGGTTGTTAGATTTAGTAATAGGCATTGATATTGAGTAGGAATCCTTCCAAAAGATGAATAACCTTGAACAAGGGGTAGGTGTGAATCTAAATAATGGAGAAATCAATGAAAAACCCTATTTTTGTATGCAAATTTTGTGTTTTTAATGGAAAAACGTGATTATAGAGCACTGTACGGCCCAGTACAAGAAAGTAATGGATTTTAGTTATAAGTTGTTGAAATATCTTTGAATATATTTTAATTTGGTTCAAGTCTCATTAATTTTTGTGCTGTAATGTGAAAGATATTGCAAGTTTATTAAAAAATTCCTAAAACCCTATGTTAGGGTAATAGTGGCCCTTCTAAGTTGTGTTTCTCCAAATTTATCTGATAGAAAAAGCTAAGGATAGGTGAAATAGTTTTTCTATATTTTTTTTCTCAGATTCCAAAGGTGTAGAGGTTATAGATGAAGTTTAGTTATATTTTTATGATGCCCTAGTGTTGTTATGCCTCTGTCACAGATTGGTAAAGGGCGTAATTGATGTGATTTTGATATTTTGTTATTGAATTAAATGACCATCATGAGGGGAAGAGTTGAGAACAGTGTCAAGGTGTATGGGATATCTGTTCAGTTTGGAGTTTTAACAAAATAATCAATATTAAGAATGTAACTTTTAGATGGTTGAGACTATGTTATCTCTAGCAAACTGTTAAAGACAAGTTATAATGAAGTTTTTATGTTTTGTTGTTGAAAAGGGAATTCTAATTGGAAATTTTTGTTTGAAATGGTTATAAAATGTGTTGTGATTCTTTATTGAAAGAAGGATTGATGCATCATAAGCTTTGAATGAGTTTTTGTACGCTACCTTGTTATTACAGTCAATTCTATGTGTCAAGAGTGAAGGTTGAGATGGGAATTTTGATGAAATAACATGAGGTATGCATGGGAAGGGGCTTGGTTAGTATTTGGAGACATATTTGAACATGCTATATGCTTTAGAAAGGTGGTTTGAAGGGTTGGTGCACACTTTCAATAAACCCTTATGAATGGTAGGCCTAATTTGCTATTAGGGCAGTCACTATTTCTCAGTTTTGTGATGTTTGAGTTGGTGAATGATCAAGTTGAGTTTCGTAAGGGATGTTAATCTTGTTAGATGCCTCTTGAAGTTCATGTGAATTCATAAATCCCTAGGTGTGAGTTGGAGCCCTTAAAGTTCATTTCCATTTAAGAGAGTTTGTGTTGGGAATAGAGTTTGAGTCTATTGTTTTGGTTATGTCAAGTGTGTTTTGAGAACCCTAAAAGAAGTAGTTGTATGCCTTAATCTCAGATTGGTGAGTGTGGAATCAAGTTATGTTTGTGAAATGATGATTTTAGTTGTGATTCTTGTAGCTCTACATCAAATCTCTAGCAATAACTCCACTTTCTATAGGAGGCATCTTGTCCTTCAAACTTCACTTTTCCTTCTTCAAACTTCAACCTCTTTCCTTCAAAAGATAAAAACCTATGATTTAATACCAATTTGATGTAGAGAATGGGTGAAAATATCTTACCAATGATAATTCAATCAGTTTTGAACAATCTTCCAACTTAGAAAACCGCAACTTGGTGTCTAACTCACAAATTCCTGAAATTCCCTTATAGCACATCAAACAATGAAAATTCAACATATCTCTTAGAGAATGCCTCAAACCCATGAACCAATTACCATTTAGAGTAACCTTTGTGGACTTATTTAACATATCAAATTTTTGTTTAGGGTTGTTTTAGAACATCACCTCCAAAATAGGATTGCTATGCTACCCTTAAGCCTAATTAAGCCTCTTTTACAAAGCAAGTATATGGAAAACCTTCTCCCAATCATCAATATTAACTCAAAAATACTAAATAGGTCACACGAGGTCTACAAAAATAGATTTTATCACTTGAAATATCCACCAACTTATCTAACAACAAAACCCTACCTCTACCTATCAAAACTAGCTTAATACATTGAGATATTAGGCTAGGGCTTGCACAAACAGGGCCCTAACTCCATCCCCTACAACTAAAATCCTACTAAATGTAAAAAATACCCTATCTAGATCCATTCCACTGATTTGTACCAATTTCCACTAGTGGAATGGTGATTTATTCCATTTTCTTGCTTATAAACCCTCAAATTCAGGGTTCTAACCCGTTTCCAAAAATTTGCTTAAAAAATACTTCAAATCTTATGAAAACAACTCAAATAAAATCCAAAATATGATAAACACATTCCTACATGAATACCAATCAGATTAACATCATTACTAGGCCGTACAGGCCATACAAACTTCCTATAGCAACATATTTTTAAGAAAACACATAGAAATTTGAAGTTTCTTATTGCTTGTGCACCACAAAATGACTTTAGAAGATTTCCTCAAAGTTTGTGAGGCATATTTAAACTTGTACAACCCAACCTCAATGGTTCCTAACCAACTCTTGAATTAGTGACTGTTCATCTTCCTTACATGAGAAAATTTGCAAAGTTGGAAAGCAACTTTTGACAACATTTACAAAACATGACCAAAACTTGACAACCCTATCTAATACAGACCCCACGACTTATTACTTTGAAAATTCTCTATTGTGACCTTAATACATCGAGGATGACTCAAAATACCCAAAAATTTAACATGTGACCATATTGACACTAGGTGCCCCTGCATCAATAGATCACTTTCTCACTTCTCTTTAGGTGACACCATCAAAAAATTGCTCACTTTCCACTACTCTTATCCATGCACATTCTACACTACTCATTTTTCACTACTTCCTCTACTACTTTATCTTTTCTTCACATTCCCCTTAAGGACACAAAATATGTTCCACTTGACTGCAATAATAAAAAAAGCTACTACCTAATCCCCTTAAGAGGTAGCCTTCATCATTAGTCAAGGTCTAAGAATCTAACTCGAATGCTCACCTGGATAAATTCACCAACTTATGTATCTATTTGAAAGGAGGGTCCATAACCCCTATTTTCTACTGGAGATACTCAAAAGTATCTTTAGGAATATCTTTTGTAAGAAGATCTACAACTTGATCCTTTGTAGGCACATACTCCAACTTCACCTCATTCTCTATAACTTTTTTCTCTTAGAAAGTGATACCAAATAGAGGTATGTTTTGATCTTGAATGAATTAAAAATTTCTTTGAAATATTTATAACACTTGTATTATCACACAAGATAGAAATAGGTTCATCATATGATACTATGATATGCTTCAATATTTTCTTCATCCACAACACACGTGTACAACATGAGGTTGTTGCAATATATTCTACTTTTGCAATAGATAGTAACACTGAGTCTTGCTTCTTTCTCAAACATGAAACTAATCTACTTCCAAGAAAGAAATCACCTCCACTTGTACTTCTTGTATCATCTATACATCCTACCCAATCTACATCTGTATCTGCACTCAAGGAGAAATCAATATCCTTAGAATACCATAGACCAAAATCCAGAGTTCTCTTAAATTATCTAAATATTATTTTAACTATTGCAACATGTAATTTTCTATGATCTTCTTGAAACCTTGCTAGAAGACATACTGCATTTATGATATCCGGTCTAGTATAAATTATATATAACAATCCACCAATCATTGATCTATAATTTCTCTAAGTTGTCTTAAGAGATTCATCATTTTTTCTCTATTAACAACCAGAAACCATAGGAGTACATATTGGTTTAGAACCCTCCATTCCAAAATTATTCAACATTTCCTTAACATACTTTGACTATGAAATGAAAATACCTTTCTCTGATTGACTAATTTGTAATCCAAGGAAGAAATTCTTCTCCCCACACATTAACATCTCAAACTCTTTTTGCATCTCCTTTACAAACCTCTTGCACATACCTTCATTTATTGTAAAGATTATGCCATCAACATATACTACCACAATCGAGATTTTTTCTCCTTTAACCTTGAAGTAAATCTTGCTATCTGCAGTACCCTTTTTGAATCCTTGTTGGAATAAGTACTTTTCCAATCTTGTATACCAAGATCTAGGAGGTTGTTTTAGTCCATACAATGCTTTCTTCAACCTATAGACCATATTGGCATCATCTAAAAATTTAAAACCTCACGTTTTTTCATTGTACACTTCTTCTAACTCACCATTGAAGAATGTATACTTGATATCCATCTAATACACCTTGAAGTCTTTATGTGCTACAAAAGCCAAAAAAAATCTAGTATCTTCTTCCCTTTTCACTAGATAAAATTTTACCTCAAAATCTATTCCTTCAACTTGTGAGTAGCCCTTACACACATGTCTATCCTTATTTCTACTAAATTTCCCATCCTTATTCAATTTTTTCTTGAAAACCTATTTAGTTCCTATCACATTCTTGTTTGCAGTTGTTGGGACCAATTCCTAAACTAACACTCTTTGTAGATTACATTTATAGGATTTGTAATCTTTGGAAGATATCTCACAACACCAATATAATTAATCTTCACTAGGATATCAAAGTTAATGTGACCCATTCTTCTATGCCATATCCAACTTTTGTTAATTTGAGACATAAAGCACTTAACACCACCACCTTTGAGATGATAAACATTACCTTCCATCCTTATCCCTATAGCAACCAAAGTCTTGGACCTTCCTTTTTTGATTTCACAACCATCATCCTGAAACACCAAACTATATCATCTTCTACACATTCATCCTACATGTATAAGAATATGTCGAAGACCCTTGACATAGAGAACATCATCTATTTTATGGTTGCCCTCAAAACCAATTGAACATTTTCCACAAATCTTAGTAGATGTATCATCACTAAAATTAACAAGACCACCATCATACTTTTGATGTTTAAAAAAATTACTCTTATCACCTTTCATATGATTTGAGCATCCACTATCAATTATCCAATAACTCCTCTCTTCTCTTGCCTAAAAATCAATCAACATAGTTCTTTCGACCTTGTGACCTATTTCCAAAGCACTTTTCTCCACAAATCTTTCAAAATTAGTAGAATTAGTTCCAACATTTAAAGCCATGAACAACCATTCATCACTATCTTGATTAGGATAGTCACTCTTCTTGACATATTTTCCTTTATGATCCTTAGGTTTGTCATTTACAACTTTTATTGGACATTTAAAAGCATAATGACTTATATTTCCACAATTGAAAATTTTTAAGGGTAACTTACCTTTGTATTTTCAAGTACCCTTTTAATCTCCTTACAAAATTTTCTTCCACCTCATCAAGATCATCTAAATTTGATTCATCATCCTTATTTTCCTTGCTAACTTAAAAAAAAACTTCTTTCTTTGTATAATCTTGACCAAACTTTCTCAATTCATAAGAAATTAAAGTACCAAACATCTAATCTCTAGAATATTGATCTAATTTTTGAGCTTCCTCAATAATAGACACTTTAGAACTATAAGTTTTAGGAAGATTTCTCAATACTTTTTTCACAACTTCAATTTATTCCATCTTTCCACAAAGAGCATTGATGAAATTGACAACTTCATCCACTTTGAGCATGTAGGTAGCAATATCTTCATCTTCAGACATCCTTAGTGTTTCAAATTTTGCTTAAAGTAATTTTGTATCTTTTCTTTCTTGACCTTATTATCTACTAAATATAAATTCTCTCCAACTTTTTCCAAACATTTTTAACATATTTCAAAATTATCACCTTCCTATGTTCAGAATTAGAGAGACTACTCAAGATAGCATTTCTTTCTTTTCCATTGTTCTCATCATCACTTTCTGGGCCATTAATAGGAAAGTTATATCTCTTTTCAACTAACTGCTAGACTCCAAATCCAAGAGAGACCAAAAAGGATTCCATCCCAACTTTCTAGAAAGAATAATTTGTTCCATAGAACATAGGAGCTTTGACATTGTTCCTGTGTGCCATATAGATCTACCTCAAGAAGTTAAGATTCTTAAAAAATTGATAGATGCATATGACAACTAAGGGGGGCGTGAATCAATTATACATTAAAACATTCAATCCCTCATTAACTTACAAACTCTTATCAAACTTTAAACCCTCATTAAATTTTAGCAAAATGTAAACATATGAAACATCAATGCAAACACAACCATACACAAGAAAACACAAAAATTATGTGGAAAGCATTAAGCAATAAAAAACCATGGCAAGCATTAGCTCACATATATATAAATAGCAACACTGAATACAACTAGGCTCACTTCCAAGGAAATAAAAAGGTCCCACTACTAGGTGGCTAAGTACCAAGGGCTCACTACCCAAAAGAAAGAAGAAAGAAGAATCAATTATAGAGGGATTCACTATCTTAAGGCAATAAGAGAAATCCACCATTACAACTCTATGCCATCCACAACCTTTGGCTCACTACCTCCAACAACTTCAAGCACACTAAAAATGTAGACACCTTCTGATCACTGCATCCAAAGTCATAGGCATTAATCTCACACTTAGATCACCACACTTGATTACACTCACATCTTTCACATATTACACCCTTTCCACACACATCTCTAATAATTCACCTTGCATTTATACCATCCACGACCTAAACAATCTTAATTAGGTCAGCCTTAATGAAATTTATGTACCTCAAACATGCAACACCAAAATAGGTTCACACCAAACACTTTCACAGTGGGAAGAAGTGAAGGCAGACCATACATAGGGTTAACTAGGACCCAAAGATCAAAACTCTTTACAATGCTTCCAAAACAACAAAAAACCTTTACAATTAGTGTTATCATGCCAAGTCAACCAAACTTGCACTAACACTAAAAAGAGACCACACATATTCCTCTATAGGTTTGAAAACATCATGTACACCACATAGCAACACTTCACAACACTCCAAAATATTCCACATCACCAGAATATTCAACACTGCTACCACAACCACCTAAAAATAAATAATACTTTCATTCAATGCAACCAAACACAATGGAACAGACATACAACTCACTAACCAACCTTGGAGAATACGTCAACACCAAAAACCTTAAGGGAAGGAAGTTATATACAATATAAGAACATTCCCAAATCACAAGACAAGAAACATCATGTATAAACATTGAGCAATCTCATTTCTCCTAATCAACCTTCTTCACAAACAAACACATATTCCACTATTCCAAGATCGAGAACCTAAAACTCTTGATATAACACCTTTTAACACCTTTGATCAGCATGTACAAACCATACAAGCATATCTTCAACCATGAAGAAATATGGAGCACAACACTGAACACACCTCTATCACACTACACACTCTTTTATTCATATTTTCTCAAAAGCACTTGAAAACCAAGTGAACCAGCCCGCATCAAAAAAGAAACACCACAAACATCCTCTTCAACATATCCTACAAAACTTTCAATACCAAAAAATTTTCCCATATACAATATCTTCTCAACACCATACTAGAGGTTGACATTAGTGATAACACTAAAGATAATATAGTGCAACACACTAACTATTGATAAAAAATGACTAACACTACAACAATCTTCCTGACCATATTGGAGGTTGACATCAAGGACCAACTATTGACATCAATGAGAAAACCTACAACATACTTGGTACTTATATTTTAGAAAAAATATTATTTACATGAGTAGGAGTTGTTGAAACATCAAGTTTTTCAAACAGCTTTATCTTTTGGTAAATTAGTCTCAAAGTGGTGCTACATATACATTTAGCCAAAAATTAGTTGGAATTTTTTGGAATATCTAATATAGTTAGAATAAATAATAATATCATATGTTTGACCAAAATTAATTTTTAGTTAGAAATACTTAAATTCACTTGTGTTGATAAGTTGGCCAAAAGTGTGACACAACTTTGCACTTTTACCCCATTGATGCATCAATTTTTACATGTCCATTTGTAATATTAGTATACCCATTAAGGAATGTAGATTTGAGTGGTAAGTTGCAACAATTATCATTTTTTCACTTGTTCATCCATTTTCCTCTACTTGACCTAGGGTAAACACTCTTTTTACATGATCATAGACATTATGGAGGTAGAAATACCCAAATTGGGTTTTACTTAGGCAAGCCCCTATGTGGGAAAACCCTTTCCCCTCTTCCTTGTGTGTAGGTTATAGATCTAAAGAGAATTTTGGAAAGGATTAAAGACCTAATTGCTCATTCAAGCATTCATGCCTTACAATTCAACAAATTAGGGAAAGTGAAATTTATTAGTGACAAATGAAGTTTCAAAACTAATTCTAGAGGAGAAGAGCCTATAGGCAGGGACCAACTAAGATCTAAATTTAGATTCTAAGTATCTACATTCTCAAGTATAGGATGCCAACGCCCTTTTCCGACCATTTCAAGCTCAAAATTTAATGCTAGGTTCCTTTGTGTCTACAATCTACTAATCTATATTTTGTTTCTAGTTTTCGGTTCTGTGTTTTCCTAAAATTATAAAATTTTGTGTATTTTCATAGATTACCTAGGTGTATCTTTACAATGTCAAATTAAGTCAATCAATAATAAAAAATCAATCATTCCTAAAAGAAAAAAACCAACACCCTAATCCACCATTTTATCTCTACCATTGAGGTTAGTAGCCAAGTTGGTGTTGTGATCATTTTTGGTTCTTTCTATGTTAATGTAGAAGAAAATGTGAGTTAAACCCTAGGACCATTTTTCCCACATCAAAGATGGTCACCCAAGATTTGGTATGACAAGTTTCATACTTTTATAAAAAAATCAATTTTTACTAGAAGTCAAGAAGATTATTTTATTTATATTAAGATTTTGATTGTTAGATATTAATTATTATCTTATATGTGGATGATATGTTGTTTATGTGTAACAATAAGTGTAATCTAGGGTGAAATTTCAAGTTGATGTAAAATAGCATAAAAACTGACCCTAAACCAACAATGGAGCACAAATAAGCATAAAAATATAAAATATAAAACATATTACCATAAAGTCTTCATGCCATCATTGCTTCACCTCCATTATTCTTCTCCATCTTGCTTAAAATGTACTTGATGTCCTCAAATTTGAGTATCCACTAGTACCCTATGGCAATGACTAGAAAAATATGGAAGATTGTTGTCTCACACTAATAGAATGTACTTGCTTGAGCTCAAGATGTAGTTGTCTAAACTTGTCAAGATGTAGAAATGGAAATGATATAGGTCTTTTATAGAAAAGAACAATTTGAATGAAGGGTTGAGATTTAATGCCAATAAGATGTGTCAAGCAATGACAAAGATTGAAAGATGTAGTATGAAATAGGGTTAGGGCTAAATTAGGGCAAAGATAAGGATGAATGGATAAGATTGAATTATAAAATAATTCAATCAAGGGTGGAAATTAAATGAGATATCAAGAGATAAGATTGACGCGAATAAGAGGTTGGTATAGAAAATAGGTTGTTAGAGGACTTTAAATAATTATAAAATTATTTAATTTAGGAGGGAAAGTGAATAATTAAATAAAAATGATTACTTAATTGTAAAAGAAAGGGAAAAGGTTGACTTTTAATTAAAATAAAAAATTAATTAAAAGTGGAGAAAAATGACAAAATATTAAATAATTAAAATAATTATTTAATTATAGTAGGTATCGAAAATAACTAAATAAAATTTGAATTTTTATTTTAATTATAGAGAAAAAGAATTAAAGTGATGTAATTAAATAAATAAATTTTATTTAATTAATCAAGAGAAGAAAATATAAAGCTAGAGAAATGAAATAATTAAATAATTTAAATTATTGAAATATCATGGATGAAAGGGGAAACGATGGAGAATTAGAGTTTGCAGGCATAGGACAAGTTTTAGTGTCTACATTTTGCCTCTCCTTGATATAATGCAGTCTATTGCGTTGTGTCAAATAAAATTAGTAAAAACATGCCTTGGTGTAAGCAAGGTGGATCTTTTACCCCCTCAGAAAAATTTTCCAAATTTTTCAAAAATTTCAAAAAATTTGGAAAATATTCTGATAAGTCAATTTGATAGCCAAGAGTTTAATGGTGGTGATAGAAATGATTTTTGAGCTTATTTTGGTAGTCAATTTTGGGTTTGAAGTGGCCAAATAGTGCATCCAGTACACATCTCTAGTGTAAACCCTAGAAACCCTAGTTTGATTTCCTATAAATATGCATTTGATTAGATAATTTTCTCATTTGTGCACTTGCAAGTTTGAAATTTAGGAGCTCTGAGGAGAGAGAAGCTAAGAAGATGTCACCCATTCCACACTCCACACACCAAGGATATCGCATCTGCACCTTCCACCAGCCTAAGGGAGGAGGGGGCTCAGTAAGTAGTGCAAATCCACCTTGTAATTTCTTTGATTTTTGTGCTTTTAGGTCTAGGAAAATTTTAGTAGGCAATTGTGGTGAACTTCATCTACCGTAATTATGTTTGTGAGCAATGCAGGTGAAAGTGGTTCACTGAAATCACCTCATTGTGACACAATTGCTAGGGCATAGGGAGGGGGCTGGTTGCAATGTGAAGCAACTATAAAGTGCACAACATTTGCTTCTTGTGACACACCTGCAAGCAAGAACAATGCAATCAACAAATGGTAATGCATATGTGAGGGGAAATGATGCATGTGATGGGGAAATGATGAAACTAACTAGGGTTTGACCACAATAGACCCTGGAAACACATTAGCTAAGTTGTGTGATGCAATTGTAGTTGTGTGACACATATGCAATAATAGTGATGTTATTAGATTATGTTATACATATGTTTGCAAAAGACATTGAAAATGCTTTCTAGTGTTGTCACTGATGGCAAGCCTTGTCAATAATTCAATCTGCATGTTAGAATTTGATCATACCGACAAACAGATTGAAGATAGACAAGCTAGAACAGAGCATTCGATAGATTTGTGCTCATCGACTCATGTGCAAATTTTCTATTATCTTTCTAAGTTGTGGATCTCAGATCTATGTTATCTATGAATCTCAATGCCTTGTATCGATCCATGTGTAAGTTAGAAGATTTTGTTGATTATTTTTTTGTTTATCACTGTAAGAAGGTCGACTTGGTGAATGAAGCGTGTTGTGGATATTTGAGGAGTAATTATTTAATTGTTTTTTGTTTGATAATTTTGATTTAGGTTCTCACTATATTGTGGCTGACTTTGGTGGGTGCGTATTGAAAATTAATTATGATTTGAGCCAGAGTTTGTAAATATTTCATATTTTAGTGGAGTCGACATGAAGTGATTGAATCCTTAGTAGCAGATATATATAAGCAATTGATTATATCATTTTGATGTATGTACAAAGTGTGTGTTGTGAATATTAGAAGGATTGAAGAGCGATTATGTATAGTTTCACTTGTGCATTAAGGATTTTGTGATGCAGTTAAAGCGTATCAGAGCGGGTATATAGCAAATCAAGAAGAAGGTCGAAAAT
>VDFB02050703.1:0-31742 GCA_007258455.2 Sequoia sempervirens | reverse complement strand
GCTTTCCAAATGTTTCCCCTATAGACACTGAAAAATGTCCTAAGTCTGCGAGCGCCATTTTTCTTGGTCGTTGTCCTTCGATAATTGAATAATTTTAATTCTTCAATTAAGTTTGACCACATTCCTCTATTAATTAAATAATTTTTAATTATTTAATTAATTCACCTTCTCATCTTTATTCTATTTTGATTAATTAAAATTCTTTAATTGCATTGCTAATATATCCCTTTCTTCAATAATTAAATAAATAATTTTTTAGTTAATTATTTATCTTTCATCTATAGTCAGATAATAATAATAATCATTATTTGACCTTTTATTCTTCTATAATTAAATAATTGTCAAAATTATTTAATTGTGTTTCATTCCTCTCGTTTGGATAAATAATTCAAATTAATTATCCATGTCTAATTTCCACCTCCCCATTTAATTAAATTGATTAATTTAATTAAATGCTCCTTTTGTAATTTTATCTAAATAAATAATTTGGATAAATTATTAATTTGCCACTTGTCATTTTCCTCCATTTTGAATAAATAATTTAAAATAAATTATTTATACACCTCCACTTGGTCAAAGATACCCTATCATTATTTCATGGCATAGCCTGCATGTCCCTGCATGTCTGTCATAGCCTGCATGTCCCTACATGTCTGCATGTCATGATTCCTCCAAGAATAGCATATTCTTGGTGCATCAATTATGGACCATTGATCTTGGAATCCTTCTAGAGGATTAATCGCAGTCGGCCATTCAAAGGGTTGTCTATAAAAGCAACCTTCCTTCTGCATTTTTAGATTAACAGCTAATCGTCTCTAACTTTCTTGCTACCATTTGTAGGTTTTGCACAAGTATTTCAACAAATCTGAGGAAAAAGTTGCATAACAAGAAGGAGAGCAAGAGAAGTGTTTCAAGTTCAATGGGGAGTGCTTTATTTCATTATTTTCATTTTGCTCCTTTCATATGATTGTATTCTCTTGTTTGGATGTGGTTTAAATAACTTAGAAGTGTTCGTTGTCACTTTTTCTATGCTATTTAATTTCTAACCCCATCTCACATTGGTGAACCCAACAATTTTGTAGAGAAATTTGTGCGTTTTCTTGTTTATTTTCATTGTTTTGCAGGTTACAACCAATAATTCATATGAAATCCCGTCATCTTTTTCTTAGCACAGAAAAATGGGTGAATAAAATATTTTAAAACCATTATCTGGGTTTTTTAGGTCTCATTTTCAGCTTTCCATAAATTCAAATGGTTTAAAATTTCATTCAGATTTGAGAAAGTTATGGCCATTTTAGTGATCACAATTTTTTAAGATTTAGTTGTTAAAACCATATTTTTCTTTTGTTTATAACATTTTTGTCTTGCAGAATTTTGCAAAACGTTTTCTGGGTTTTGAAGGTCTATGTCTTAGCTTTCCATAGATATCTATGGTTTAAAATTTTGTTTAGCTTTGAGAAATTTATCACTATTTTAGTTTGTTGTTTTCATTTAAGTTTTTTACTAATCTTCTATTTGTAGCACGTGGCTTTGGAGTGGGGCTCCCAAAAACTGCTTCTTTTAGCGCAACAAAAAAATTGATCTCTTAGTTTTTAGTTTTCTTTAATTTATTTTTCTTAGTTTAGTTTAGTCTCTTCATTTTCAGTTTAGTTATTTACTGGCTTTTAGTTTGGTTTTTAATCTCTTGTTCTAACTTAATTTTTTGCAGTTTTGCAGCTATGTTTTTCAAAGACTAATCTTTCAAACCATCTGTTTATGATTTTTAGTTTAGGAAAACTTCTTTTGGTGCACTAAAATGAACTTCTATTTGTAGGTGTTTGACTATGCTTGATGTGGTAGGTGATTATGCTCTCACCCTATGAAAACTTGGTGATCAGAAAACTAGACCCACTTTATTTTTGGTAACCTTTAAGACTTAGTAATGGAAGTATTCTCTCCCCTTTCACTTTCAGGCGATCCTGGGTGTAAGAGAAACAGTTACTGACTTTAGAGCTTGGGCCTATTCTGGTGGGAAAAAGTACTCACCATAGGACGGCTCAGACCGGTAGCACCCTGAACCCAAGGGACTTCCAACCAGTATATAAAAGTGGATTCTTGGGGAAAACCCAAGAATCACGTGTATGGTTCTAATGAGATGGATCTGAAAGGGGACTATCACCACATGGATCATGCCCTATGAACGGAATGCCCTTACTAAAAACCTATTGTTTTAGAAGCCAACCATTTATTAGTCATTGCTTGGTATAGTGAAGGGTACAGTATCATGCCTGAAGACACTCACTACTGATCCCCTTGAGTAGAGATAGCAATTCTTGGGAAGTGACTACCCAAGAATTTGAAGTTGGTCTGCCTGAATGATGTTAATGAGTCATGGAGGGGAGCCAGTGCCACCAAACTTCTAAGCTATCCGATCTCAAGAAGGAAAGGTGTTTAGCACCAATCTGGGGTATATTGGTGGGCTATATCAAGTATACAAACCCTTGGCCTATTGGCCTATTAGGATTGTGTTTTACTCATGTGTGTTTGCATACACCAAAACATCATGCTTGTCAAGTTTTTTCTAGGTATTCAAATAATATACACTACATTCACAAATCTGGACACAAACAATCGACATCAGACAACTCAGAATTTTCAACAAAACATAAAAAAAATAGTCTCAGCTTGCTATCAAAACATTCTTTTTCTAAGAGGTCTCTATCAAAAATCAGCTTTGAAATTGCTCAAAATCTTTATTATTCAACCATTAGTTTGTATTCTTGACCATAGGTTTAGTCTTTCAAATTTTAGTTGCATGCATTAGGCTTCATAATCATAATTTTTGGCATTAGCTTGACCCTAGTTTTTCATCTTTGCATACTTTAGATTAGGTTAACCTCATCATAATTTGCAAAATCATTGCTTTCAAAACTAGGTTATCTTGGACTTAATCATCATTCCTTTTTTCATTCATTGTCCCTTTTGGGAGAATTTCTAACTCAACAGTCTAGTTAGGAAACCTCACTAGTCATCTTGAACTTGTCACTTTATCATTTTCAACAAGTCCTTTGGTAACCAAAATCCAACACAAAGATTAAGCTTAGAGTGCTTAGGTACCCCTTTCTCCAAATTGCATTCTAGTTTATATCTTGCATAATTTATTCCCAAAAAAATAGAAAAACATTATTCATCCTAGTTGTTATTTTGAACCTAGACTTTGCATTAGTTTCTTCTTTAGTTGACATAATCATCTTAGTCCTTATTTTGCACCTTGTCATCATTGTCACCCTAGTCATAATTGTAACTTTCACCTTTCAGCATTACACATTTCCTTAGGTACACATTATCATCTCATTGCATTGTCATCCATTATCACACAAAAAGACAAAAACATAGACTAGTGTCATACTTGCATTGTCATCATCTTCATTTGAGCAATCTCTTTGATGGTGGAAACAAGACTTCAAAGAAAGAAAGGACAAATGGTAGACTTTGGACAAGACTTTGACAATAACACCAACATCAACACCAATCCTAATGACTGGATCTTTGATGACCCATTTGGAAATTTGAATGTATAATCTTCCATGAACATGTCAACTTCTTCTCAAAATCCACTTTTTGAAGAATTCATACAAAGAGACCACAATGGATAAGTTTATGCTGAAAGAAAAGGTGTATGTGGAGTAGCCACCTAGCTATGGAGTCCCAGGGAAAGAAGAAAAAGTCTATAGGCTTTAGAAAGCTCTCTATGGGATAAAACAAGCACCATGGACATGGTATAGTAGAATTGATTTGTACATTCTGAGAAATGGCTTTAACAAAAGTGGTAGTGAGTCCACACTCTAAATCAAGGTAGCCAATGGTGAGATTCTTATTACTATTTTGTATGTAGATGATTTAATTTTTGTAGGGAATAGTAATCATTTCATTGTTGATTTCAAAGAGGCAATGAAAAATAAGTTTAAAATGACAGACCTAGGTTTGCTAAAATACTTCCTAGGTATAGAGGTCCAACAAACAAATCATGACATCTTTATTTCACAAACAAATTATTCTAAACAAATCTTGAAGAGATTTAGAATGTTGGATAGCAAACCAGCCCCAACTCCAACAACTACAGGTCTGAAATGAAGCAAAGAGGATAGAAGTAGTGATGTTAACCCAACCCTCTACAATAGCATGGTTGGAAGCTTCACGTATTTGATAGCAACAAGACCTAATTTAATGTACATGTTAAGCTTGATTTCTAGGTTTACGAAGAAACCTAAGGACACACATTAGTAACCAAGAAAAATAATTCTAAGGTATGTCAATGGCTCCAATGAGTTTCAACTGGTTGGATACATAGATAGTGATTGGGTAGTAAATATAGATGACAAGAAGAGCACATCAGGATATTTGTTCCACATGGGTTTAGGAGCAATATCATGGGCATCAAAGAAGTAGCCCATAGTTTCTCTCTCCATAGTTAAAGCAGAGTACATAGTAGTAAATCTAACAGCATGTCAAGCTATTTGGCTTAGAAGAATCTTTGTAGATTTGAATGAGTAGCAAGAAGATGGTTCAACCATATTTTGTGACATGTCTTCTATTACATTGACTAAGAATCCCAAACGAAACAAGCACATTAAAATTTTCTATGATTTCATAAGGGAGTTGGTGGAGCATGGAGAGATTGAACTTTAGTATTACAAATGAGTAGCAGATCGCAAATATTTTCACACAGGCATTGTCGAAAGACTCCTTTGAACACCTAAGAGATAGGCTTGGTATGAAGGAATGCTCTGAAACTTTGGTTCTAGAAAACTCAAAAAAGTGTCGATGCTCTGGAACTTTAGTTCTGGAAAACTCAAAAAAATGCCAATGCTCCAAAAATTAAGTTCTAGAAAGCTCAGAAAAGTGCAGATGCGCCAAAAATTCAGTTCAAGACAACTCCAAAAATCATAACATGTGCAAATAGGTATGCTATGGAAACTTTGTGTTGGTGCTCCAAACTTTTTCTCTGGAAGTTTCATAGAGTAATGAAAAATAGGGACTGGTGCTCTAGAAACTTTGTTCTAGAAATTTTAAATGATGATAAAAAGAAAAATGGCTCAAGATTAAGGGGGAGTGTTGGAATATTTAATCCTAAGCAGGAATAGACAAATGCAACAAATGTCTAGTCAAATGAGATCCATTTTGGATCATTCCCTCCAATTGCATTGTCAGATATTTCTTGTCCCAATTAATGTTCTTTGGTAGCAAATTAACTCTGATAGGTGCATTTGAAATTATGCAGCAATTTTGGAAAGGGCAACAAAGACAAAAGAAGAATAAAATATTTTTTTAGTAAATGAGAAAGCAAGTTTTTACTGTAGCAGACAAGAAGGAATGTTCAGTAGAACACAAAACTATAGGAAGGGAATTCTCAAGAGAACATATGGAAACACAAGACATTGATAGAGAATAGTGCTCCAGAATATCTCTAGCACGCAGCAGCACACAAGAAAGCTCCAATGCTGCAAAATATGCACAATTTTTGTATGAAAAATAAATAGAGCTTTAGCTCTGATTTTTTGTGTAATCTTTTAATGAATAAATGAAATAGAAAATATTTTTGTCTCCTTGTCTTGTTGTCTCTTTGATTTGTGTTTTCATTCTTTTCCCACTTTAGTTGGGTTCTTTTCCCAACACTAACATGAATGGAACAAAATTACCAGATAATTTATTCCCATGCAAATCGAGAACTTTGAATATTGGAGATATCTGGCGGGGTAGAGAACCTTCCAGTTGGTTGTTTGAAAGATTAAGCATATAAAGATAAGGAAGATCTCACAGCCACGAAGGAAGATCTCCTACAATGTTGTTATGTGAAAGATCCAGCTCTCCCAATTCGAATTGCTGGGACAAAAATGAAGATAAGCTGCCTTCTATATTGAAAGACCCCAATCCAAGGAACCGCAGGTGGGAAAACTGAGGAAACCAACTTGTAGAGATGTTCACGAGAAGCTAATTTTTGCAAAGGTCTAGTGTTTCAAGCCAAGTTAGATTTTCAAGTAGCTGCAGTGAAAAATTGCCCATTAATCTGTTGGAAGAAAGTGACAATGTTCGTAAACTGGCCAGCTTTGGAATAAAATCTGGAATTGTTCCTGATAGGTTGTTATGGCCTAGATAGAGTTTTCCGAATGTCCAAAGCTCACACAAAGACAGAAATTTGACCACTTAGCTGGTTGTGACCAAGGTCCAAGTACTCAAGTTTTGAAAAGTTTGTAATGGATGGGGGAATCACTTTACCTAAATTGCATTTACGGAGATCAAGCCCAATGAGGGAGGAGGAATGGTTTACAATGAAAGAAAGGTTTGCATTCAAGTTGGGATTATCATGAACTGTAAGAACGTTCAATTTTGAATGGGACATGAAATTGGAATGGATGGAACCATTAAGATCACACTCATGGAGATCAAGTGAAACCAATGAGGAGACGTTCTGAAACCAAGAGGGTAGTTCAAACGGGAATGAGTTCTCGCTTATATCTAGATATGATAGACAGGAAAGGTTTAAGAGATCTAGAATATTACCTGAGAGCCCACAGCTATTAAATCTCCTTCCAGCTCGTCATTAAATCTCACATCTTGTTTATTCCACAAGCCTAGAGAATAGTATGCAAAGAATAAAAACAAAAAGAGGATAATATTCCGGTGCATAAAAGCAGAGAACGGGCTTATAATAAAAACATTGTATATATCTTTAGAAATTAATCTTTTATATATTTAGTTTTAAAAAGTTATAAAAGTGTTCTTAATAATTTATATATAATTTAATAGGTTAAAAATTTTATACACTTCAAAATAAATATATATTAAAAAATGGAAAGACAAAAAATAAGGGTTACATAAAATTGCATATATATTTTGATATATATAAGTTTTACACATTAGAAAAGAGTTTGTTCAAAACTATAACATGATTGTGAAAAGTATTAAAAAGAGATTTTATTTTTTTATTTTTTTATAATGTGCATAATCAACGTAATGCACCAACCTTTTTTTACACACTTTAGAAAAAATGCATTTTAAACTTTTTATGACCGATGGACACAAGCATGGTTCAAAAAAAAAACAAATTGTAAGGACAAATTGAACACCAAAATTATAGCATAACTAAGAAAGTTGTCAAGGAAAAAATATAAGGTTTACATGTTTGAATCTAGTGGCCCAAACAAAAAGATCACAAACAAACATCCTTGATAATACTAGATTTATGGTTGTGGAAATAACTGAAGACAACACTCTTTAGTCATGTAAATGTCTTAAAATAAATTGATCTACAATTAGGTTCCTTTTGGTGCTTCAAAGTGAATTGCTCCTAGAACGATGTTCTTTGTAATGCACATGATTTTGAATAATTTAGAATTATCAATAAATGCTTAGATGGACGTATTTAAATACTAAGATACACAAAAAAATGTTGCACCTAAGTATGTACCACGTCAACTCCCAATGACTACAAGAAAACAGTTAGAGATGGTCATTTAAAATTTATAAAACTAATTTTTGGGCTAGAGATATGTTATAGAAGATCAATCTTGGGCACCACAAAAATGACTTCGAGATAAGGAATATGAATTGTTAAGATGAGGAATGAATCAATGGAAATATGGAGTAATAAATGATAGAAATATGTGAGAATAAATATGGCTATGGCATAGATAAAATTGAATATATAGGAATGTATATAATGACTAAATGAAGGTGCATAAAAAAGGAAAGGAATAGAACTTACACAAAAGTGACTCACATGTCACTATGTAGTTGCATTAATATATTCTCTCAAAATAGACCCAAAATTATATGATACAATTACGATGGGTATGTAAAATTTACCATTTTAATTCTAAATTTTTTAAATATATTATATTTTATAATGGATTCCTTTGAATAGTCAATTAGATGTTACTAATAGACACACATTTAACCAATGTGCTTGGGCTAGGTTAATAAATACAATAATAACTATTAATTTAATAATTTTAAATGCAAAGTGATACGTATACCTAGCCCTTAGAACTACAATGAAGAATAAATACAATACAGAATATAGATTCTACTTGCATGAATATTGGAAATAGATATCCATAATCTAGTAAATACCGTTGAATCAAGTCACAACTCTTAATTTCTATGTAGGTCTTCATTACTAAAAATTACCAAGAGCATTAAAACCTCAAGAACTTTTAAGGGCAAGGATTAGTATTTTTTTTTTTTTCATTAAAATATTTTTTCACATTCAATAATTTAGTTGGCCTCACTTGTATAATGAATTTTTGTGCCTAGCTTTTCAATAAAATACCTTTTCTTCTATTCAAACAAAAATGAATAGTGTACACTAAAAAAATGAAAAGTGTACAATGAGACATGTTATCAATATTAAGATTAGGAATTGTCTAATTCTTGTAATTAGAGAGGGGTGAAACCATGAAAATGGTTTCATGGTTTTCCTAAAATTAGTTATTCACACTTGCATATGGATATTGAATGTTTATCTATAATATGGTCAACAAAACACATTGATAAGATGAAAAATTTCATGTCCCAAATTGCATATCCTTCCACCTACTTGGGTCTTGTGTTCTTGATGGTACTTTTATGAATCTTCTATTTAAAAATATTTCTTATGCGGAGTATAAATTAGTTGTGCATAAATAATTTCAGTTACACATGGAATTGTGCAATGTCGGATTTAATTTGACACTTGCATAGAGTGTAATTGACATTAGTGCATCAGCATACAATGTGCACCTACAACCTCCAATTTGAAAGCTATGAATTTTGTTACTCTATCAATTGATATGTTGTAATTGATGTGAGAAAAAAAATGATATTCAATTATTTTTAAAAAGAAGGCAATATCTAATGATATTTTTTTGGTATCCATACTAATATCTATTAAATGTGGTATCATCCTTTTGGCATCATTTCATTGTATAAGTGTAATTCTCTCCTCTCCTTCAAGTTTCTTCTATTTCTTGTTTACCTATGTAACTACATGTTTCTAGGAGGTACATAAAAGCATTTTGGAGATTTATTGTGTCTAAAGGTAAGTATTACACTTCCTTTATTATGATTCAATTCTCATTTTCAATGTGAAAAGATAAAAGATGCACAAGACAAAGTTATGGGAATCCTATTATGATGTAATATTTACAATTTTTTTTGCAAGCTTAATGGAAATACTTGATATTAATCCATTTTGATTTAGTCTTTTTTCATGATCACTAATGTCCTAGGGATTTTTTTGAAATAATAGATCCTAGACCTGTGCTCAATTTGAGGTATTTGGTGTGCATGATTATAGACATTAGTCAAATTACTTGAATGAGCTAATTAAAAATGTAAGAAATGATGTTTGAATTAAAAAGACAAGACTACAAGTGTACTTTTCTTCTCAAGGGATATATTTGTACTCATCATTCAATCTTATGATAAAAAATCTAAAATAAAACACCAATATTCTTTTTAAAATAATAATTGATAAATTTAGAGTTCAATTATAAAATCTTATAAGTTAGTTAATTGGAATTATATATATCAATTATTATAGTTAAACAATACTTATGTGATAGTTACATCATGATCTTGATTTTACTTAGGATTTAGACATTCCACATTACACAATCAGTCCACGTGTCGCATTTCTTACCTGTGCTTTCTATATTAAAAACATAGGTTTTGTTATTTATGAAATTCATGGGACATCCCCCAAAAAAAGAGATAATTGAAGGATTGCAATGTCTGGGTATGATAAGATTGGAATTACTATGTCATAGTAAGAGTTAAGTAAAGTTGCACAAACTTCCAAATGAAAATAGTTAAAGATAAATGAAAATAACATTATTTTTTGAAAAGTTATATTCTCAATGCAAATTATTGCGATTGAACACACCATAATTTTCATGTGACCAAGACTTGTTTAGTTGTCCCTATTAGCTTTTACCCTCCACTTTTCACACAATTTGGCCTTTTATATTATATACGAATATCTCTTGTCTACCCTATTTCACATTGTCACAATGAACACATGAGATTAATGAACCTCCACTTTTAAAGATTATTGGTTTCTCTTATATTTTTGGATTTAGTTAACTTGAAAATTCATATAACAAAGTTGGTCAACGTGTCATGTGTTTTCCCAGTGCTTTCAATATACAAATATCAGTTTTGTTATTTAAAAAATTAATTAAAAAAATTCAAAGATAATTGACAGACCATGATATTTAGACATGATAAAAATTAAATAACCATAATATAATAAAAATTCAATGAAATTGAGCAAACTTTTAAATTAAAATAATTAAAAATAAATGAAAAAGATATTAATTTTTTTTTATTTTTTTTAAATCTCTATGACAAACACATCATATTCGTGATGTGAACAAGACTTGTGTAATTGTCCCTACCAATTCCTTTTTATCTTTCACTTTTCATTTCATTTGACCTTTGATGTTACACACAATAATGTATTCTCTACCCTATACTTTTTTTTCATTTTGAATCGAAACTTTCTCTACTATTCCATATTGCCACTAACTTTTTGAAAGAAAACAATTATGACAAAATGCACGGCCATGTGAATACGCACTTGTTGATAAAAATTGAAGGTATTGATTAAGCGAGAAAGATGGCGTGCAGTCCGTGGGGAGTTCCTTTGTTTTTTCTCTTCTGCCACTATAATTTTTTTGTGAACATCGCAAAACCCTTAATATTGAGGGCGTTTTTTTTTCTCGTCTACATGTCACTATTTGACTCCTTGTGACCATGAAAACGGACTCAAGTGAAGACTTCAATTTGGACTTTATACTGCAGTTTGGAGAGCATGGGAATAATTATGGGAGGTCTTGGGAAAACATGCATTGCGAAAACATCGAAGGGATTGATTAAGCCAAAAAGATGGCGTGCGATTCCTTTTCAGCCACTATCAATTTTTTGTGAGCATCGCTAAAACCTTAATCTTGAGGGCGTTTTCATTAGGAATAATACATCTCACTATTTTACTCACTACAAAGACAATCAAAAAGGACTCGAGTGAAGACTTCGATTTGGAGTATAGAGTGTAGTTTTGAAAGCATGGGAATAATTAGTAAGAGTTTGCTTTGCAGCCGTAGTCTCTTGAAAGGTGGCAAGCCCAAAGTAGATTATGGAGGTATAGAGTGGGAGGTCTTAGGAAAGGTGTGGTTTATATAATTATAGATTTATATGATTGAAATTTTATAATTAAAATTTTTTAAGTGTTAAAAATTATATTACTAACCTTACTACTATTGTGGGCATTTTAGCTCAACCAAATTATGTTACTCTCCCCCCCGCCTTTCACTACTAGTTCCATTGCTAATTTAAGATGAACCAACAAGGGGGATGCTAGTATACGTTATTTATATGATTCATTTGTAGAGAGAGATCATAACTAACATCTGAAAATGATATTGGAAAGGGGTTTGAGGATAGATAACTTGATCATAATGTATGACCGTAAAGATTTATCCTTGTGCTTTTTGTAATATAAAATATATATACAAAAGAAAATTTTATACATCTCTACATCGTACTCATGTTGTGGTAGTTTTTATTCACTAATTGCATGGAAAGGTTGTAGTTTGTGCATTTTGTTATTTTGTTTCATTACTAGGAAAGCACTGTGTTGGATGGGTGAGTGCTTTATGTAGTAAAAAAAAATGTATAAAAAAACCCTTGTTATTTTTACCTAGATGTTGTCTTCCTTAGTCAACATCTACAAAATTTATTGAATAAACATCAAAATAAAGAGATTCAACTACAAAACCAACTCTTATCATCACAACTTTAGCTACTCTTGCTTATTTGTACAAGATTTTATCATATCAGTTTATATTCAGAACATGTACTAGGATATTCCCTTAGCTTTTACCCAATCCTATACACATAACCTCATGTATTCATCCTTGCCTTCTCCATATATATACACACTTTAATACATTCACTTAATTCTTTTGTTTAATGAAGGTATCCATACATCAATTTCAATATAATTGGTATCCACCTAGAGTTGACTATTTCCTTAACTAGGATGATTTTCAATGATTGTAAGGTTGACCTTGTGGTCACAAAATTGACCATTGAATTTTAAAATTTTCATTCAAATCTTAACAAATTATTATCATTTATTTGACCAAGTATGTATTGCCTAAAATTTTATTCTATATGCTATTATTTAAAGGCATTCCTTAGGATTCATTTATCATCCAATCATATTCTCAATTATTTTATCTCATTGAAACACACAAAAAATGTTGTAAGGGGAGGAATCCCAAAGTGATAAGGTTTTTCCTCCCCTTATTTTTTCTATATGTTTCAATGAAAGGATGTGTCTAAGGATGCTTGTGGGGGTTTTGATAGATTTTATGAGGCATGTGATTGAATTATAGCCTGCAAGGTGAGTCAACCAACCCTTGACCAAATCTCTAGGATGAATTTAGAAATGAAATGCAATGATCTGACTAGGCTAATAGTGTAATTTATTGTTCTAATGCAAATACAAAA
Source organism: Sequoia sempervirens (assembly GCA_007258455.2). Taxonomy (NCBI): domain Eukaryota; kingdom Viridiplantae; phylum Streptophyta; class Pinopsida; order Cupressales; family Cupressaceae; genus Sequoia; species Sequoia sempervirens. Next base: position 19,208 of record VDFB02050703.1, on the reverse strand, counting down.
AACATAGAAGTTCAGAGATAGAGTTGGACAACATAAATGAGCAAAGTAGGACACTATGCACCTATGCTTCAAATCTAAGGGTGAAATTGGAGGACGTAGGCATCCAAGGCGTGATTGTCTTTATAGTGCTTTTCCATATCTATCTTCATAGTCCTCTAATGTCGGATTAAGCCTTTTGTTTCTGCCTACAAATATTTTAGATCACTATTGAATAACTTTTTATGTGATTTTTTTTGGTTGATAAGATGTAGGGTTTCAATTGCAATAATAAAAACTAATCCTCAAGCTTCATTCAATCCCCTCCTAACCTGAAACTTGCACATTCAAAGAGAGAGGAAGGGTTAAGTGCCATTTAGGGGGTTACCTAAGTCAAAACTCATGTTAGTGTTTCCACTTCCACAATGGTAATGTTAATGATAAAATGATAATGGATAGGAAGGAATGATAAAATAAAAAAGTATTGCAACTCACTACTCTTTAGTGGCTTCCTTGAAGGACTAAAGTCATGCACATTACCCCAAGGTCTTGGATCTTACCTGCTTGATTTTCTTGAATGTTTTGGAGACTTACTATGAGCATAGTCATAACATAAACTATACACACCAAATCTAATAGATACTGAGAAATATCTAACTAGTTAAGTTATACTCCTGATGAAATACTTCAAAAGATAGAATGAAGAAGTCTTATAAACATAAACAATTAGGAAATACATAAAGGAACCTAGTAAAATTCCTCAAACCTCATCCCATTAGGGGATTAGTGTTGCATTGATGTGGAATGCTTGCCCTTTCCCAATTATTAGATTGAAACAAGCTCAAAGATGGTAGCCATTGCTGAAAACTAAGCTAAAAATGGATGAAAAGCTAAAATAGATGCAAGATGGATGAAAGTGAGTACATAAATGTGCAACATAAATTTTCTAAAATGGAAGTGGATCCCCCTCTTTTCCCATAGAAATGAGTAGTATTTATAGGAGAAAATGGTGAATCTATGGTCAAGATTGATTTGCTCAATCAATGTATGAGAGGCAATGAGAAGTGAAGGCATGGATCAAGGATTCTCATCAATGGATGAGAATGCAAGTTGACAAGGATCAAGGAGTTAATCAATGACACTCATTGATTCAAAGAAGCACACTTCCTAAAAATTAGGAAGTTTTTTACAAAGGAATATTTCATTTTGGAGTTCAAATGGAGGAATATTTCAAGGGACTATTCCCTTGCAAGTAAGAGGGTGAGGAAAATTAGCCAATTAATTAATTTTAGAAATTACATAATTTTGCAAGATGAGTGAAATAGGAGTTTCATTAAATAATTAACTTATTTAATGAAAAAGGGTTAAATGACATTTAATTCAACAATTAAGATTATATCATTAAATGAGAGGATGTAATGCCCCGTCTTAATAACCTAAGAATGTTGCAATTGTGTTATAAAGGTGTAATAATATTAAGTTAATTAATTGCATACATTCTTAGGTTAAGCGATGTTACACTATTTTGAGTTTTCCATAAGTGACTTAAGTATTTCGCATTGCACAAATTAAATCATAACATATAATAAACATTGCATAATAATAAATTTTCCATTCAAGATATAATAAAGTGCAAACATGTTTTCCATACATTGCATTGATATGATATTACAATACTCATCCAGCTTGATGAGGTAGTTCAATAATAATTACAAATACAATTACATTGTTCACCTCTTATACATTTGAGGGATGTTTTCAAATACAAGTTTACAATATACAATGATGAAAGTACAGAAGAAATCCATGTGCGAGTTCTCCATCCATGAAGCTCTCAATGCCATGATCACAAACTGGGGACCCAACGGAGTAAGGTGCACGTTCCACCCAACCATGTGGTACCCGTAGGTCCACCCCCCATGCTATGAGATAGTAATAAGGTTACCTAGACCTAATCTACTAACCCTAGACTCTAGTAGAAACAAACTATTGGTTACATTGCTTCCAGATTTTGACAATTGACTGAAATACAAACACAAGGATTAACTGTTATTCTAGGTGGAGTGTCATTACAACGATGCAATGGTTACCCTGGTGTTTCTTCCTAGGTCCCGGCCCCCAATCCTTGGGTTTCCCCGGTAACCTCTTACGAAACCCGGCCCCTATTGCATACTGTTACGGAATCGAATGCCTCTTAAGGAAATGAGACACCGATTTGCCATTCCAGGCCTTCTCAACTTATACTCATGACTGTAGAAGCTCAAGAGTCATAAGTGAGGCAACTACATCTTGTTAAATGTTTTAATTCTAACTACTATGACATTTAATTATCACTGACTTGGTTAACTATTTGTAAGTTACCCTGACACCACTTTGTGTGTCGGCCCTTACAATTAGCCACTCCCCTAACATAACATGGGAAACTATGTTTTCTTGACTAAGGTTTACAAAATGTACAATGATACAACAGCAATTTTCATCAACATATATGACCAACAATAACATCTATTTTCACAAAATCAAGTAATCAAGTACCAAACTAAAATAAAAGTTGATCTGGAAGACTTGTCTATTTAAAACTCTCCCAAATATGTTCCAAAAGAAACACAATTATAAGACAAAGTAATAATGTAAATGTCTATCATTCGGATACTCTAAATCCAATTTACATCGGTTTTGTTATCAACATAATATAAATCAATATATAAAAAAAAAATCTAATTTAAAAACAAAGAAGATATTCACTTCATTTAATTTACTCTTAAAATTTCCTCAAAATTTCAATGATCTTTTTCTATATATTCACAATTCTAATTCTATTCATACAAACCTTAATTAAAATAACAATAACAAAATCATCTTTTTAACCACTTAATCTTAAATTCCACTAACACTTATTTTTAACACAGAAATAATCTAATTTTCTATATATTAATATATATATATATATATATATATTATATTAAATATATATTTAATAATATATAAATAATATAACACATATATAAATATATATATCTTACATACAAAAATTCGAAATAAAGTATTACGGATTAATAAATGTTAATAAACAAATTAAATAAAAAATTAAACCAAACTTTTCTTCTGCCCTGCGCATGGCAGGCGCCCATGAGAGGACGCACTACTTGTGAGGCAGCGCTACCTCCACACATTTGTGGAGGGCACTACCCTCACAGCAGCCGTGCCTCTCCATGGGAGCGGCGGCTGGGAGGGGGTAACCCTCCACCATTGCTTTAACAGCAACATTCAAAACAATTTCATATATTTTTAAATAAAAGCAAAAAAAAATCCGACAGTAACGTATTTAACACTTTCAAGCCTGCGGATTTAATCCGTACGACAATTTTTAAATATAAAAAGAATTTTCTTACATATGATTTATTCACAGCTATGTATATATACATATATATATATATATATATATATATATATATATACACACACAGAAGTTCAGATTTTTTTTTTTAACAGAGAATTGAGGAAATAATTTTCACATTCTGTATATTTCATTCTAAAACAATAATTCTTCAACAGGGGTATTTTAAATATCAAACCCCGATTTCTTTTCTGAAACTTTCACAGAGGTTTTTCTAAAAGAATCTGGTTTGAATTCTTTCTTTTACTTGCCTAAATTCTTGAAAATTTTACAGACAAATAAGATATTTATAGAAAGTTTTTCCAAAATCAATTACCAAGAAGTTGAAATTCCAACAAATAGATTTTCTTTACAAATAAATCAAGAAACCAATATCACAAGAAAAATACCTGTACAAAATAGCTGCCTGAAGGATGTAACCTCTTGCCTGTAACGTGCAATTTCGAAGATCTTCTTCAAAAAGATTTTCCCCAAATCCAAGAAAGCTTGTCCAACCACCAAGAATCCTTTGGAGGATCTTCCAATTCCAAAATCAACCAAAATAATACATAGAGATAACAACTTCTAAGAAGATTTGGATTTTAACACAGTAAAATAATTTTTGCCAGTACTCAGAAAATTTCCCCGTGAAGCAATACAATAACCCCGTGCAAAATCCCCGATCCACAATAACCTCCGTGAGAAAATTTCAACAAACGTATGCAATTATGGCACTCACACACATGTCGAGAAGTGGTTGAGAAAAGTATCTTCTCCACTTCTCGACAATTTTGCCATTTCAAATTTTGCATGTAATTTCCAATTTTATTAAATTTAAAATTTAAAAATCAATTTTCCAATTGCATGTAAATGTTTTTTTTTTATTATTATTTTTAAAACTCAATTTTCAATTCACATGCATATTCTATTTTAATTTTAAATGCAATATAATTTACACACTTAATAATTTAATTTACTAATTTATTTATTTATCAAAATGTTAAATCCTTTTAAGACTGTAAACTATCAACCAATAAGTTAATTAATGAATTAATCTATTGCGGTAATTTCTAATCACATTAAATATTAATTAAATAGTCATTTAATTAAAGCACAATAACTAACATTAAAATTAACTAATATTTACCTTTTCAAAATGATTTAACCAACAGAAAATACAATACAACCTATGGCTCAAAACTGAAAACTAACAATGTACTAAGACCAAGGTTAAAGATCATTCAGATAAAACTTAACTACTAATCTCGCTCAACATCGTTGAGTCTTTGATGACGCCAATTGATTACAGAGTCTATGTCAAGGTACCTCGCAACCAAGTAAATTCAAGCAATAACATGCATACATGTATATATATAAAGCATTAACAGTAATACCGTATGAGAAATCACAGATATCGCAGGGCACTCGCAAGCGAGTGATGCGATTCCGTTCTCCACACCAATACACTCACAGCAAACTGACGAAATAAATGTTGTTAGTCCATCATAAGCATGTACATATCAATAAACAACAGAAAGTAAACATCTACGCTAAATCATATCATGTCTGAAAACAATAATCATCAACCAAAGTATCATCATGTCACAGAATAATCCACTATCGCTCAAAACCAGCGATCACAATATCCAACAAAACATCATAAGTCTAACAGTATGAAAAGGTATCAACAGAAAGCATAAGCATAAACGGAGGGGTACTACATTACAAACTATCATTTCTAGCTCATAGTATTTTTTTGCTGACACTTAGGGGAAAACAAACTGAAGTTGTTTATAAGGTCATTGTTCAAACAAAATATTTGGAAAATCAAATAGGTCACAAAATCTTTCATCCATTATTCCCATACTACTTATTTGAAATAAAAATCAAACAAAATATTAGGATCATTCCTTCACTCAAAAAAGTCTATGATATCAACAGTTACTTGGAACTCATAAATAGTTCAAGTATCTTTCCCACAACATATCCTCTAGTCTAGGAAGTGGAATATTGACCCCAGTTCTTCAACATTTTTTATTTCCAAAAAGTATCCACATTCCAAAACAACACTCAAGCCTTAGGGTCTTGAGCTTCACAACAACCATCCCAAAAAAACTATCACGCCTTATGACCATCTGGCAACCCACAACTCCCATTCAATAACTAGACCTTGTAGCACCTATTATTCAATCTAGTCTCACACACATTGAAGGTGCACAAACCGACATCATAAGTGCGTTTCTGAGGAACCTTTTATATTTGAGGAAAAAAAATGAACAAAATCTTCAATGTCTCACTACATCAATCATCTTAAAACAACAAAGAGAAGAAAAAGAAAACATAAAATAAAGACCCATATTACTACCTCCCACATGGAAATTGTTATGAATCGAGTGACCTTATGATAAGGTATTGAACACCATAACCACCTCACAACACCATCACACCTTATGACCATCTGGCGACCTACTACTCCAATTCAACAACCAGACCTTGTAGCACCGATATTTCAACCAAGTAACACATATATTGAAGGTGCCCAAACTGACATCATATGCAATTTGAGAACTTTCATATTTGATAAAAATGAAACACCCCACCAATTTCTCACCGCATCCATCATCTTAGACGAAGAAGAAGAGAAAGTAGACATAGCAGCTGGAAGACCTATATTACCACCACCTATGTGGCAATAAATATGCATCCTTTATGCTTTTTGGCAAGCAAAAGATCCTTAGGTCTGGCAAGAGCAAGATCCTTAAGTGAAAATATATACTTAGGCTCTCAAAGAATCACCCTACAATTTTTTTTTCCAAATGTTTCTTCTCAGGGAGATATCACTACAGTCAAAACTGGCTAGATCACTTCTATTATCAATTTGCACCAATAGGCCACGTCTTTTCCAAAGAATAGGAGTCAGGAAAAAAATCACAAAAGCTTGGTAGTTGTTTATGAAAACCACGAGGTCACAACACAGAAAGAAAATGGAAGCAAACAAAACCAACATTAGCATCCCACCAACCAATGTCATAAACAATGAAAGTATCCTTTAGGGCTATAGGCCAAGTGATCTTGAAACACCACAGAAGAGGCCTATGTACAAAAATACCTTCAGTGAAAAGGAGCTAAATCACAAACAAAAGGAGGTAATTGAATAAAACAACCAAGACCCAAACAGAATGGTTATAGATGAGGTAGACACAAAGGAAGAAATAAATGAGGATGAATTGTTCAAAAATTCCAACAACTCCAAGGTTCTTAAACTAATGGACAAATTGTTGAGAAAAGATCCAAACTCCTATTTCTTCAAGTTAACACAGATTGGTGCTAAATTACCAGTGGATTTCAATGTAGAAGCTCTCAAGGATGCCAACCTTATTCCCTTATGGGATAACTCAGTTGTAAGACAGATAATCAAACCTCTAGAGATGCCAAACATGCCACCTGTGTTCTCACAAAATGATGGCCAACCCAAAGAGAACCCCTTATTTAGAAAACCAACTTAGGTTGAACAAGCAGTAGTGGCACAACTATATCAAGGAGGACCATCACAGTATGAACCACTGAACAACAATCCTCCTCCTGGATATTATGTACCTCAAAATACCTCAAATATCAACCTGTCCTGAAATAGTCAATACCTTCAACAGGGTGGAACACAAGGTCCCCCTCCAAACAATCAATATCTTCAATAGGGTGGAACACAAGGTCCCCTTCCAAAAAATCAATACCACCAACAAGGTGGACCACATGGTCCCCTTCTAAACCAACAATATCAATAGCAAGGTGTGCCACAGAGCACCCTTTTTCAGTCAACCCATCAACAAGGTGTCCCACTAATGCATCAACAGGGTAACCTTCAGTTTAGTCCTGCCTAGCAGCAAGGTGTGCCACAGAGCACCCTTTTTCAGTCGACCCATCAACAAGGTGTCCCAATAACACATCAATAGGGTAACCTTCAGTTTAGTCTTGCCTAGCAACAAGGTGTGCACAGAGTGCCCTTCTTCAGTCATCCTACTAACAAGGTGTCCCAATAATGCATCAACAGGGTAACCTTTAGTTTATTCCTAACCAACAACAAGGTGTGCCATAGAGCGTCCTTCTTTAGTTATCCTACCAACAAGGTATCTCGCTAACGTATCAACAGGGTAACCTTTAGTACACTTCATCTCAGCAACAAGGAGCGAACCCTCCTTACACCCAGCAAGGACCTAATTCGTTCTACCCCCAAAATAGTTACCAAGGTCTTATACCTTCACAATACCTGATATATGACCCAAACATGGTGAGACAACAAGGCTATTATACACAGAAATCACAAAAAAACGTACCAAAAATGAACATGGAAATGAGGCTAGAGGCCATCACCCAACATGTAGTAGGAATGCAAGCTAGAAAACAAAAGAAAAACTATACTATCCAAGAGATATGCCCATTCCCGTTTGATCAATCTATCACTACAATACCCTTTCCGAAGAATTTTGAAATACCCAGGTTTAACAACAAATACAAAGGAAGAGCGGATCTAGTATAGCATATATGTGATTTCTCTGTATCATGCATGGAAGTACGACACAATGACTCATACCTCATGAGACTATTTCCATACATCCTTATGCTCCATGCTATGGAGTGGTTCACCTATTTGACACCAGCAGTCAAAACCTTCGACGAACTGTCTAACAAATTCATAAGACACTTCTCCTTCAACATTGAGCAAGATGTCACCATCACAAGCTTGTCCATGATCAAATATAATCAAGGAGAATATTTTATCTCCTCCCTACAATGATGGAGACACAAGGCTAGTAGATGTAAATGGCCCATTCCTGACAAGGAATTGGTGGAAATATTCATTACCAATGTCTTACCTGAGATCAATTATCAACTCACAATGTTATGTCCAATATATTTTGAAGAAACCATTGAGAAGGGATTGAATATTGAGAGAGCCCTCATTACAAGAGGTTCCCTTAAAACAAACAACTCAAAAGATAATTTGTCTAGTTCAAATGAGAAACCTAAAGTCTGGGCTAAAAATAAAAATTTCACAAATGATAGAGTGGTTGATGCTAGAACATTATGGTAGGCACAAAACACAATTCAAAACAAACCACAAGTAGCAAATGCAAGCTATGTTCCAAACAATGCGCAAAATAACCAAAATACCTATCCTAAGAATAATCAAGTTGTGAACCAACAAACAAGTCAGGGAGGGAAACATAGGCAGTACAATCAACCAAGAAGGAAATTCATAGTATTAGGAGAGTCATTGGAAACAGTCATGTGCAATAGTATAACAAAACCTCCTCAAAACTAATGATCATCCAAACTATGAGGAACCTAGTTTCAAAACACCGTGGTATAATGAGAAGGACTTGTGCGACTTCCATATGATCAAAGGACACACCAAAAACAATTGCATGAGACTCAAGCACCTCATCCAAGATTTAATAGAAAAAGGGGAGGTAGATGTCGAACATCGTCCTAAGAATAAGGACCTACAAATATACTCAAACCCAATCTCAAACCATGCCAAAGAAAATGACAAAGGAAAGAAACAAGAGTACTTTAACGCTAATTACACATATGGGGACACAATTTTAGGAACCCTCTCACAAGTTGATGATAATAGGGAAAATTTAGTGACTCTACAAGTTGGAGACAACTGTAATGTAACCACCTGTCGAGGAAGAGTTACAATTCAAGGAGTCCCACCCAAACCTGCAATCAAGTCACCAAATGACTATAGTATTGTGGAACAATTAAAGAAAACACCTGCCCTAATCTCAATATTGGAGTTGTTAAAACTATCACCTGCCCATAGGGAAATACTTGAAAAGGCATTGGAAATAGCAGTCCCTAATGACCTCAATCCTATTCAGTTCCAAGCTATTGTTGGTAAGATCACACAAAGTAATCATTTAATATTTTTTGAGAAATATTTACCTCAAAGAACATTCCATAACCAAACCCTCTACATAGAGGTTTGTGTTCATAAAACCATGGTCAAATGAGTATTGATAGATAATGGTGTAGGTTTAAACATTTGTACCTTAAAATTTGTCAAACAATTGGGGTATTCTAATGATGTGATTGACAAAGGAAAGAGTATCACGATAAGGGCCTATGATGACCTTGAAAGAATTTCTAAAGGAACAGTCAGGTTACCAGTGCAAATAGGACCAACCCTCACAGAAACCACTTGTCAAGTATTGGACCTTGAGTTTCCATACAAACTCCTCCTGGGATGCCCTTGGATCCATGCATTACAAGCAGTCCCTTCCACTTTTCATCAATGTCTAAAGTTCCCCCATGAAGGAAAAGAGGTAACACTATATGTCAATCCTAAGCCTTTTCATTTTTGTGCCAAGTTAAAGGAGAAATACAATAAAATCCAATGTGTTCCTAGCAATGACATAGAATTCCACTCCTTTTCTTATGTTTACCCTTCCACACTTCCATCAACCTCAACCAAGAACACCTCAAGTGACCAACCAAAAATGGAAGCTAAGATTCAAGTACTTGACAAGGGTAATGGGAATTACTATTTCAATCAAGCATTCTGCATCGACATGCTTCCACAACACCCAGAGTATATGGAGTTCCAAAAGAGATCAAGATAGCGCAAATGATTTCCAAACACACTATCTTCACTAGGTGGGGAGACATGCAAGATGAAGAAATATTCAATGAGGACTTGTCATCTATGATCTAGAAGGAGGACCAAGAAGAACCAGAAAAGCCAAAACCCATTTTAATTGACCCTAACACTAGAAATATGGGGCTACACAAACAAGGTCAGTAAGATCCTATCATAGTGGAACAAAGGAAGAGGAATATGGGGCTAGGTTATAGGTCAGTATTAATATTCCCAAAAATTGGACAACCCTGGAATAGCCAAAGAACCTTAATGTCAGATGCTAAGGTCCAGGATACCCATCATACCCTTATCAAATCTCCACCGGCTGGAACTATTTGGATAATCTCCATTGGATAGACCCCTCTCCAACATATTCAAACCATTCCCAGCATCTACTACAATTATGGTATAGACTCTAATGAATACGAATGGGATTCTCCCACTTCTAGCAATGACAACCTAGACACTCGGTGGGAAAAAGACACCCAAGCCATACTAACCCTTTCATCCACTTCCATAGGATTTACAGATCAAGATGATAAACTCCCACTCCAATACCCGCAACTCATAGATTGGGATCAACAACAACATACACCTATTCTAGATCAATTCCAGAATGATGAGGCAATCGCAGAGTTCATGGGACTTTGAATAGACATACCAACAAGAGACCACAAAGCAAGATTCATCATGGAACTTGATCAAGAGGCATACTTTGGTGGAAAGAGTAGATTGAATCTTCGAAGTTAAAAATGAAAGAAAGAACATAAAAAAATATGTGGTCCCTGTAGAAACTAAATCTTTTGCATCATTGGATCCAAAAGAGGAAAATAAAGGATTTATGATATGAAAACTTCGTTCCCTCGAGGATGCAAGCATCTGGTTATCCCATATTCTAATATCGAAAGACACCGCTAGTACAGCTGTAACCTTACAGTCGTTGCGCCGTTAATCTTAAAGATAACCCCATCATGCTAGCAATACCACAGACGAGAAGAAAAGTGACAAATCTCTTATAGTATCTATTATTTCGCGCTGAAGGTAAATTTCAATGGGACTCTATGCGCTTTTCGACATGCTCTAATTGTGACGGATTAGTAGCTATCATTCAGTTGTAATCTCTCGGAGCAAAGCTTCAATGTGGGCAAAATAAAAATGCATCCACTAATAGCATTATCGGGTAAAGGTAGAGCCAAAGAAACTAATAGATGTGGATTTCATCGTACTCCATCAACTATCTATAATTTTGACATTTCGCGTCCAGTACCGTTAAGTCCAACCAATTAGGCATATGATAACAATGTATTTCTGCAGACTTGAAATGCCCGTTCAAAGAACAACTTCCTTCCATTGCTATATCAACATGATTGTAGATCTAAATAGGGTGAGATGCATATTCTTGAATGATGGTTTCTTCAACAACCAGATAAATATCTCATTAGATGAAAAACACAAAACAAAATTTACTTGTGCTTGGGGAAAATTTTGTTGAAATGCAATGACCTTTGGTCTAAAGAATGCAGGAGTGACATATCAAAGAGAAATGATGATCATATTTCATGATATGCTACACACAATCGTGGAGGACTATGTGGATGACATTCTAGCAAAGTTAGTCAAAAGGGCAGACCACTTGACAAACTTGGCTAAGGTATTTGATCGTCTTGAAAAATACAATCTAAGACTCAATCATAAGAAATGTGTATTTGAGGTAATATCTGGAAAGTTGTTGGGGTACATAGTATCAAGAAGAGGGATTGAAGTAGATCCAGCCAAAGTAAAAGAAATAATGGAGATACCTCTACCAAAAACACTAAAATAGTTGAGGAGTCTACAAGGGAAGCTACAATCCATCAAGTGAATTATCGCACAATTGGACAAATGTCACCCTTTCACTCACCTCCCACACAAGGACATCACCTTCAAGTGGGATGGGAGATGTGACCAAGCATTCCAACAAGTCAAGGAGTACCTACTTACTCCTCCTATACTCATGCCACCTATCCCAAAAAAGGAAATGATACTTTACATGTCTACCACACAAGCAGCACTGGGAGCTCTCTTGGCCCAGCTAGATGATAACTATAAAGAAAGGGTAGTCTACTATATTAACAGAACACTGGTGGGATATGAACTAAACTACTTGCCCATTGAAAGAGAATGTCTCTCAGTCATGTTTTCAACATAAAAGCGGAGACACTACATCCTAAATGGAAAGGTCAAGCTAATTTCTAAGGTAGACCCACTCAAGTACTTACTAGCAAAGGCAACCCTAATGGGTCGAATAGCCAAATAGGTAGTGATCCTAAGTGAGTTTGATATAGAGTGTGGATAGGCGATCTATCAAGGGACAAATTATAGTAGACCAACTGGCTGAAGCACCCTTAGATGATCATAAAACTCTCATAGTGGACTTTCAAAATGAGAGTATTTTGATGACAGAACAAATAGACCAATGGACTCTATAATTTGACGGGTCCCATACTCAAGATGGATCTGGAGCCGATATTCTATTTCTTACACCATAATGAGATAGTATACCTAAGGCCTATAAGATTGCATTCCCACACACAAACAACATCTCAAAATATGAAGCTCTAATTACAATGTTAATATTGTTATTGAATGGAGAATAAAAGAGCTACATATCTTCAGAGACTCTCAGCTAGTGATCAGACAAGTGAATGATGAGTACCAAACAAAAGATGAAAATATGCTGCCATATAAAAGAATGGCGGATAGCTTCAAGGAATACTTCATTAGAATAACTTTTGAGAAAATTCCATGGATCAATAACAGAGTTGTCGATGCAATGGAAACAATAGGCTCACTGATTGATATTCCACAGATTGTGCCTAAGTATGAGTTCCTTGTGGAACAACTATTTGTACCAACATCTCATATCCTGCAAAATCCAAAATTATCGATGTTGTTAGCGATACTAACTCTTCATAATTTTACCATATCTAGGTGACGGAAAATTATATACTCCATTGATCTAACTCAATCAAAGAAAATCCTTCGCTTCATAGAACTCCCATTTTACCATATATCCTAGGAGATTCTATACTCCGCCATAGTTCGATAGTATGTTAATCTGCGTCTTTGATGCAGAAGCACAAAACAACTTACAAGAGGTATTCAATGGAAGGCATTATTTCAGGATCCTAATTGGTGGATCGACGTTAGTCTAGAAATTGTCGGTAATGGAAGATTCATTTGTCCATCCATTGGGAACAAGAATATTATACAGTTGTTCTAGAAAGGGCTTCCATAATGTCAATAAGTACCAACGACGAATTATGCACCAACATAGTGAAATTGGATAATCTATAATCCAACCATATTCTCACAATGGGTATTAGACCTGGTAGGTAAGATATCACCTGCTTCATCCAACATGCACAAATTCATTATCACAACAATAGAATACTTCACTAAATGGATAGAAGCAATTCCATTGACCCATATCACTGGCAAACAGATATCAAAATTCATTTTGAATTATCTCATCTGTAGGCATGGAATCCCCCAAACAATAATAACGGACAATGGAACCCCATTCAAAAATTAGGATGTCCAAGAGCTCTATTCTCAATTTTCTATCCACAATCAATTTTCCACACCCTATTACTCCCAAGGAAATGGTTAGGTTGAGGCATCTAACAAAACCATAGTAAAAATACTCAAAAATACTATTAATGAAGACAGTCGTGATTGGAATTTGTAACTAAACCCACTTTGATAACGGTCAATCCAACAATACCGACCCTACCCACGCTGCACCATCATTCATGGATCCAGTGTATATCATCTCCCATTGAGGTCCAATCCCTCCATCATGTTTCACTCCGCGCCAATGCCAGTCACGGCATCCGTGAATGAATCGGTGGTCCCCAGGATGAAAGGTGCTTCGAGCGTTAAACCACTGGCGAGATTTATCAATCGCCCAAACGAACCAGGAAAAGATCATGGCCAGAACTTCGGTTGGCGAATTAATCAAAGAGAATCAAAAGTATACTCAGAAATTGAAAGAAAAGGAAAATTCAACCCAACCCCAATAGATCGTCATTCACATCAAGTTGCCCGGGTCACGCCAGGCTTACCCTAAAATATGTCCCTGCAACCACTACAGCATCCGGACAGTTCCCACGCAGCTACGTCCCATCACTCCCAAAGAGGCAAAAATCCAAGTAATAGAAAGGATAAAAAAGTAAGGGCAACCTCCTCCCAAAGAAAGGCAAGAGAGATAAAATGTTCCTCTGAAAGTGAAAACTAATTTTGTAAGACCCTTTAAATAGGCACTGTGAGTGAAACCACAAATAGAAAAGCATGGAATAAAATCCAGGTTCATTATCTGATACTATCCACAACATCCACCCATTCATTTCATAATAAAATAGTGTATCCAACCATGGCTTGTCACTGATTAAGGAAAGTAGTCTTTTTTACAACTGGGGTAAACTTCCCGAGACTGGTCATGAGTCACGAAAACAATAAAAGATCAAAAACAACAAAAACAACAAAAGGTCAAAAACAACAAAAAGATCAAAAGATCAAAAACATATAGAAAACCACAAAAAGAAAAAAAGAAAACAATACTAAGTATTATTCTTTCTACTCAGATGTCTAAGATATCACCATTTGTTTTGAACTCATAGTTAGTTCAAGTGATTTCTATAATAGGTCCTTTCTAGACATGTAGGAATATCAATAACTAGATATCAATAGCAGCTACTCAAAATTATGTTTTTGAGTCAACCTGTCGACCACATGCGGGTCTCTATGTGTATTAAATTGTAGGCAAGGCTTATATAGCCTCCCGAGCACTCCTAGGTCACTTCTTAGGTTTCCAAATAACATGCTTCTATTTCAACTTAATCAAAAAAATTCAAAATCCAAAAAATAGTCAAATTTAAAAATCCAAAAAGAAGTCAAAACATAATAAAATCCAAAAATATTCACAAAATAGAAAAAGGTCAAAAACACTCAAACCAAGTGAACTACGAGCCTCTGCGTGTACAACGTAGGCAAGGCTTATCTTTAATGAGCCCCCAAGGCCCTAGGTTAGTCCCTAGAAAACAACAACAACAACATCATAAAACTTAGAAAAAGAAAAAAAGACCCATGTCCGCCATCACAATCTGCAATAAAACATCATCCATAATAAATAGACCATCAGATTCACCCTTTGACAAAACAAACAAACAAACAAAGCAAACATCAAAAGTTAGAACTTTCAAGTAGACAGTCGCAAAAGAATTTGATCACAAAACAAATTGAAACAAAGCCAAGTATCAAAAACATATCTTTTTGACAAGACCCAACAACATCCTAAGATATGTCTTAACGGATTTGTTCCTATGATAGACATGATCAACATTGGATAATAGACCCACCCCAAATAGATATGGCAAGTGATATAACAACATTGTTTTATCTTTTTGTTGTCTTATTTTTTGTGATTTATTTTATTGACTCATTCCTAGGATCTCTCGAGGATTTCCATAGAGATTTAGAGAAGAAGGAATGGGGAAAATTGAGCATCATTTCAATTTGATGTTTTTGGATATTCTTGTTATACTACCATGGTGAATACTTGATTTGTTCTATGTGTGGAAGTCATATTTAGAGCATTTCGTGTAACAACGACATATTAGGTTCTTAATACCTCTTGTGTTACTGGTCTAACATGTTTTTAAAGCTTCTCACCCATACACTCTAACAGGGTTTTTGTATGTCTAGTATGAGCAAGAATACTCCTTGTTTGTAGAGTCAAAGTCCACGCAATGGATACAAAGTCACCTTGGTAATTAATACCCTAGTGCATCGTATTTGTTTGCTACATCAAACAGGATTGTTCAAAAATGCGAAGTCTCCAAGCAAAGCAAAAGAAAATTCATCAATGACTAACAACATCAACTATTCTTCATTTCTTATTAACATTTTCTTCTTCTCACCATTTCTTCTGTCAATCCTTAATACATCAAATCAACTTATCAGAAAATTTGGTTCATTATCTAGAATTTTTACCAAATTTCCCAAGGGGGTATCAAGGTATCCCGTCTGGGGCATATTGGAGCATATTGGAGCAACTAATGTTCCTGGGGCTTACCAGGGCAATGTTCTTTGAAACAAAGCAACCAATACTTTGTCTCAAAGAGGGGCAAAATGTAGGCACCTAAAATTGTCCTGGCCTAGGAACTAGCATTTTAACAAAGCAACCAATACTTTGTCTCAAAGAGGGGGAAAATGTAGACACCTAAAATTGTCCTAGCCTACGAACTAGAATTTTAACAAAGCAACCAATACTTTGTCTCAAAGAGGGGCAAAATGTAGGCACCTAAAATTGTCCTAGCCTATACGAACTAGCATTTTAACACTAATTTCCTCTATTAATTAAATAATAATACATTATTTGATTAATTCTCTTTTTCATCATTTTCAACCAATTAAATAAAGTTCATTTATTTAATAAAATCATAAAAACCCAATTTCTACTATTAATTGAATAATACAACATTATTTAATTAATTCACATTTTCATCAAATTCAAAAAATTAAATAAATTTCATTTATTTAATATAGTCATAATCTAACTTTATTCTTCATGATTAATTAAATAATGCCAATTATTTAATTATATCACTAGTTAACTTTATTCCCCTAAGTTGATTAAACTATTAAATCATAATAATTTAATTAACTTACTTTCCTTCCAAATTTGAATAAATTGAATAATACTATTCAAAATATCATAAAAAATCAAATCAAACTAATGCAACTTTGTTTGCAAAAGGCAAACTTCATTTGCACGTTCAACTCCAAAAAGAATTGATTAATTAAATCAATCAACCCCCACTCATAAATTAAATAATATATAATATTATTTAATCCTCTTTCAACTTCTACATTAAATAATAATTTCAATTATTTAATCCCACCTTTTCTGAATTAAATAATATTAAATAGTATTTAATCCCCATTCAACATCATCCCTTTAATAAGTAATCTTTTATTTATTAAAAACAATTTATCATGCACATTCCTCTTAATATTAATTAATTAATTTAATTAATTATCTTCTCTACATGGACTAATTCTTCTTTTAGTTAACTAAACAATCTATTTAGTTAACTATTCAATTATCTCTACATGCATTATTCCCTTAAACATAACGACCACTTTCTCTAAGTTGACTAAAATATCTATTTAGTTAACTCTTCATTTAATCATCTTTCAACTTCTACATTAAATAATTGTTTTAATTATTTAACCCTATATATTCTTCTAATTTAATTAAATGATTATCAGTAATTATTTAATTAAACAACTTTCCCCTTTCCAAAATAAATAAATTAAATTATTTAATTCATTCAACACCATCACTTTAATAAATAAACTTTATTTATTAAAGTCAAATTCACATGTGCACGTTCCTCTTGATATTAATTTATTAATTTCCCTCAAAAACTTAACTAGCTCTTCTAAATCAGTTGACTAAAATATCTATTTAGTTAACTATCTCATTATCTCTTCATGCACAATCTCCTCAAATGTAACAAATACTTTCTTCTAGTTGACTAAAATATCTATTTAGTTAACTGTCTCATTATCTCTCCATGCATTATCCCCTTAGTTGATTAAATTATTAAATCATAATAATTTAATTAACTCACTTTCCCTCAAAATTTGAAGAATTAAATCAAACTATTCAAATCATTTATCAAAAATCAAATCAAACTAATGCAACTTTATTTATAAAAGTCAAAATTGATTTGCACATTCAACTCCAAAAAGAAATTAATTAATTAAATCAATTAATTTATATTTCTCACCCACTTTCTAACTGAGCAATCTAATTTGCTAACTAAGCCATCTATTTTCTAACTAAGCCATCTATTTCCTAACTAATCCATTTGGTTGTTGATTGGCCAATCTATTCCTGATTGATCAATCAATTTGCACAATCTTCTCATGTCTAAAATCGTCTCAACACATTTCAACCATTGATCTTGATCCAACATTGTTGAATCCTTATCACCAATTCAAAAAAAAATTCTCTATATAACAAACCTCTCTCCTCACAAATAAGGATCGTAGAATCAACATACTTTTGCAATGAAGTGTTGTCACAATCACCATTGATAGAGCTTCAACCTTTTTCAATCAACCAAGCATCGTTCATCAAGATTTTGCACACAAACAATGGAGGCTTTGTAGTGATACAAACAATCCAACATCATGCAAATACACTCCAACATGGGATGGTAATCTCTCTTTTTCTTTTTAATTCATTATGTTAATCTTAGGATTTCATTTCGTAAGTTCAAATAGCTTAGATTTTTTATTTCATGAGTGATGGAATGGGAATAGATTAAGTGTTTTTGGATTAGATAGATTATAATTTCAATTTTCAATCTTGATCTTGCTTTGCATTCTAATGGATTCTTTCCCCCTCACACACCTAGAATTATTAATGATTCACAAGGGTCCAAGACCTAATTTGAATGTGTTGACCACATTACAACATTAAATCTAGGGAAAATCAAGCCAAAGTCCATGAGAGAGACTCAAGTGAGCGTAAAAATGTCTAACTATACATTTTTTGGCAACACATTAAGCCCCCACTTTTGTGAGAGGATGAACTTGCTTCAAATTCACACTAAGGTAGCCCAACATGCACATCGAGAGGGATCCAAATGCACTAATGCTTGGTGAGATGAGACAACAACAATCAAGAGGGATGATCAAGATCCCATGGCAAACCAATCATAAGCACAAAGGAACACACAAGAGAATGATGAAATAGAATGAAAGGGAGAAGTCAAAAGGAAAGAAAGTCAAATCAAGCTTTGATCATTTTTTCCACTACAGGATGATCTGGTAGTTTATTTTTCCAAAATAAATGGTATACTCTACCTTAGGGTAAATGCGGAACTGGTTAAGAACCGATGGGTAGGAAGGCCAAAAAGTAAAAACATAATTTCATGGTTAGGCGTACCTGTTGTGGCTATGGGTGTAAAATTACGTTTGACGGCTTTCGCTTTCAAATACCAAAGTTATACATCTCCGATAACTTTAATAAGGTGCCACAAAATAAAATGAAATTTCGAGCTTCACGAGACAAGCAAAACTTCGTATGCTTGGAGCTCATGAATAAACACAATGGCTCCATAGGCATGCAAGTTGTGTTATGCAATGTGGTTATAT
>VDFB02050702.1:0-105115 GCA_007258455.2 Sequoia sempervirens | reverse complement strand
TATTCTCATATATTTTTAATAATAACTTTAAAAAGAGAAATAATAATATAAAATTCATTTCTTTTTAAATTGTTGTAACTAGTTTAGAAAGAATGCATTAAATATGTTTTCTTAAATTTTAATATTTTAAAAAACATTATTATAAGGATCTATTAAAAGCCCCATCCCAATTTTTAATAATAAGTCTAAGTTAAAGATCATACATTTTTGAACCGACAAACTTTAAAAAATATTTATCTTCCCAAAAAATAGCTGTAATATTTTTATTATTAAAAAAGAAAGAAAACGACGTTTAATATTATTTGTAGTTGACTTTGAAAACCTTGGATAGAGAGTCTATTAGCGACGTCAAGTACGGAGATAATGGAATAGCTTATGATTTATAATGGAAATCGATGAATAAAGATAAATTATATTACTGACAAAATACATGTTTTTTAACAAGGGGAAGTAGTTAGGGTTTTGATGGATGGATGGGAGGTACTGCTTCCAATGTTACATATGAAAAGTGAGCAGAGACTTGAAGATGATGATTGAGGGCATATCGTCAATGCATGAGTTGGACCATCGCTTTTGACAGCCACTTTTATAAAAAGCTTATTTTTGTAATTCCTCCCAATTCTCACTTGTATTTTTGGAATTACTAGATCAGTCTTCCCTCCTCTGTACTCTCTCTCTCTCTCATTTCTTTTTCTTGTACCGTCAATTATACAGTCATGAAGTTCGTGATATATTTGATATGACACATCAACAAACAGACTCCACTGTTTCATCTTGGAAGTCTTTTATTTACCCTTTTTTAACACTGTAAATAGAAATATCAGAACAACGGTGGGGGCAAAGTCCATGCACAAGTCTGGCCAAAAGCTTCAATTTTCTATTAATATACAAAAGTTGATGCACAAATCTGACATTCAACGTATGGTTTGGCGTTGGGGGTTGGATCAAGATAAAGATGGGCGCTTCTCTAGTTAGCAGTCAAACATCTAGTTAACCATTAAATTAATCATGTTTTTGTTGATTATTGTATTTTAATTTTGTAAGCAATAATTAAGCACGTTTGAGTTGGAGTAGTGTCGTGATGGGTGACCTCTTGGGAAGGACCAGTGCTTCACCTCTTGAGCATCACCTAGATACAATGAGTGTGAGTGGACCATTCATTATCGTGAGAGATGGGTTCTTGTGAACCACTACTCATGAAACATGGATCAATGAGTTTGACTCCTAAAACTAAACGGTTGAACCCTGATAGCAATATCACAAGAATATATTAATATCATGAAGTTTCTACATTCCATAGTAATAGTGTATTGAATTTTTGGATTGAAATTCTCTATGATTTTTTCACGTCAAGGATCATACTCTATAATTTATTATCACTATGCAGATAGAGATAAGAATATTGGAAGAATATTGTAAAAAATTGAAGTAGAAAGTTTATTATGTTTTGAGTCAAATTTAAATTAGGATTCAATCTATTTTGTTGTTTTCATTGTTTATTTTCCTAATTTGAGTTTTGTAAATGGATTTCATGGGGAATCTTTGTTCTTGCTTGCAATCTCTAACTTAATGTGTTTGTTCTCATTTTTTTGCAGGTATTTGGATTGGGGTTCACACATTTGGCGCTAGAAGGAGGGCTTAATCTCATGCTTGCTAAAATTCTCCTATTCTATTATATTTTATATTCCTTTGTGTGAGTGAATAGGGAGATAGCCCAAAGAGAGTTGTCCCTAAAACATTCCTAGAGATGGTATTTTATCCTTTGGCTTCACACAAAGGGAGATGGCCCAAAGAGAGTTGTCCCTAAAACATTCCTAGAGATGGTATTTTATCCTTTGGCTTTTGACCATACGAGGAAATCATGTGAAAGGTGAGTAAGAAGAGGCGAGCATTTCATGGGAGGGCAAATGATCCCGAAGCCCTAGCAAAAGAATGAAATCTAGGGATTCCTTAGAACACCATGGACTTTCGAGGTCATCTCCAAACCATTGCAATTGTTTTTTTTGGGTTTGAATGGTAAATGGTAAAATTTGGAGGAGTGTGCAAGAAAGAAAAGAAGGCAGCTAGTACAAGTGGGAAAGGAGTCATGTGATGTTGACCGTGATATATGAAGAAGTCAGACAGCGAAAGAATCCAAGGTCAAAATTACAGCCCATGTGTCCTCCCCTTGTTCTTATTTTAGATTTGAGTGTAGAGGGTGGAAGAAATCTCTCTTCCCGGTATCTTCTCTCATATTTCAACCCTCCTAATAGTATTTTAACATTGATTATTACTGTGTGTGGGTTGGTTTAGTAGTAGGTTTTCCCTGTCAATTATGTCTGCTACAGGCCATGCACTTCTTAAATTTTGTGCTCCTCCTCTCCACACATGGTGTTGAATTTACCAATCTGCATGAGAGGAGCCAAGTGACTATCAGTTTCAATCACAAGCCAGCTGATTCCGCTGCAGCCTTTTTTGTCCAAGCTTCACCCAAAAAACCTCTGCCATCTTTAGATCCTTCGTCTAAAACTCCCACCAATTTGGTTTCACTATCATTTGGGGTAGGATATTGGTATCGTACATTTGAACAATAATGATGGGAAAGAGATTGGGCTGGCCGGGTTGGTTTTGGCATTGAGGTAAGGCACGTTTGGAAGTGGGAGTTTTGGCTTTTCCTGTGGTGGGTTTTGCAGTTAGAGCTTGGAAGGGAAGACTTTTAGAGGAGTACGGGCCACGGCTCTGGCATTAGCCCTAAACTTGTGAATGCACATCAGCTGCTGACGCCATTGCTTTTGGCGATGTCCTGGCAAGATACAATAAATTATATATTAGTATCTGTGTACTTCACTCTGTGCATCTTTTTGGCCTGACAAACGCTGCTGCAGCGGCCATAGGGCTAGAATAGGCCGGCACGAATTCCTCCTACTGCGGATTTAGGGAGGAGAGCAAAAATTAGGCTCTTGGATTGTTTGAAGCAGGCCAAGATAGAGAAGGCCTCAGGACCTCATATTGTTTGAAGCAGGCCAGAAGAGAAAACACCCATGGGAGAGACAGAGTGAGAATGGAGAGCTAGCAAACTGTTGCTTGCCTTCTTTCTCCCTCTTTCTCTCTGTTAGCAATAGCATTAGCATAGGTTAGGAATGGGCATGTAGAGGACTCCTCCAACGCCATGATAGCAGCAGGATTAGAAACGGCTGACAAGCATTTTGGGATGAGTTTTGGATTGGGTAGTTTTGTTGAGGGCAGGAACGATTCACATAAAAGGTTTTTCTCTGAGATCTCGTCCAACAGTATTGGAATGGCACAGCCTTGTTTTGTTGCCCCTCCGCCAAGGTCTAATATGAACATGAACATCTACAGCTCCGCACCCAAGCTCTCCTTGACGCTGGTAGGTGTTCTCTTCAACCTAGGGGCATTTTTTTTGTTTATAGATATAAGTAAGTATGTATTTATGATGGGCATTGTTGGACAGACAAGTAGCTTGGAAGGTAAAGGAGACATGTTTGGCAGCAGCGGTGGAGAGTCTCAGCTTGGTAGACAGAGAGATGAAGAGTATGAGAGCAGGTCTGGCAGTGACAACATGGAAGGGAATGGATCTGGTGATGAGCAGGAAGATAACCATCCCAAAAAGAAGCGCTATCACAGGCATACTCCTCAGCAGATTCAGGAGATGGAAGCGTATGGCCTTTTTTCTCTAAACAATTCAATACTTGTCATCCGTTGAGAATTGTTGTTTCTAACTTTGTTTCGATTTTGGGTTTGCTACAGGCTTTTCAAAGAGTGCCCCCATCCGGATGAGAAGCAAAGGCAGCTTCTGAGTAAGCAATTGGGGCTTGCACCACGCCAGATTAAGTTCTGGTTCCAGAATCGGCGAACCCAGATGAAAGTATGTGGGGATTAAGAAAATGACCGAAAATTTGTAGTGATGTTGCAAAATTGATGAACTTTAGGGTTTCATGTTTTATTCGTTAAATTTTTCTAATCATGGCTTTGTAAATCTTGGATTTTCAGGCTCAACACGAGCGTCATGAAAACTCTCTCCTCAGGCAGGATAACGAGAAGCTTCGGTTGGAGAACATGGCAATTAAAGAAGCCATGAGAAATCCCATATGCACCAACTGCGGAGGACCTGCTGTTATTGCAGAAGTCAGTCTTCAAGAGCAGCAACTGCGTATTGAGAATATTCGGTTGAAAGATGAGGTCCGTCTGCACAGCCTAAACTAGTTTGATGATGCATATTCCATATTTTTGTATTCTCAAATGCAAACTGTGGTTTAAAGGATTTTGAGTCACTCCTTTTTTTGCTGTACCTATTCTGATTCCAATTTATTTACAACCCTTCGAACCTCCTGGATTTTATTCTCTCTACAAATCTTTTTAGTGCAGTGATTTTACCACCATGATGAAATTGCTTCGTATCTTATACTGTATAAGATTTAGAGACCCAGAAGGTTATTTTGTTCTCATGCTTTAAAGCACCTGAGCAGTGAAGTTGAAGATTCGTTAGCTTTGTGTTTATGGGTACTCTTTAACTATTCTTATGTTTTTTTTAATGCCTGCATGGATTTTTTCAGCTGGAGAGAATGGCAGCTATGGCTGGAAAATTTTACGGAAGGCCCATATCATTGACATCTCTTCCTGCAATGCACGGTGCATCTTTGGAGCTAGGAATGGGTGCAGGTGCCAACAGTTTTGACGGCTTGCATTCTTCTCTAAATCCTCCTTCTGAATTATTGTTGCGACAAGGATCATCTGTTGATGTTCAAAGCCGAACGGGGGCTATGATGGGGATAGACAGATCCCTGGTTGCAGAACTGGCCATTGTAGCCATGGACGAGCTGATGAAAATGCTTCAGCTTCATGAGCCTCTCTGGATCAGAAGTATTGAAGATGGCAGGGAAACTCTTAACAATGAAGAATACTTGCGTCAATTTCCAAGGGGCATCGGCCCAAAACCCATGACACATAAAACTGAAGCAACTAGACAATCTGGTCCCGTACTGATGAACAGCCTAGATCTGGTGGAGACACTTATGGATGCTGTATGTAAACATGCCCATGCGTTGTGTTGTCACCAATACTTGATGCTTCTTTCACTGTCTTTTTGCATCAAGATTAGTGATTTCTGTACTAACTTTGAACTATTGCAATTGTGATACAACTCAGAGCCGATGTAAAGAAATGTTTCCATGCATTCTCTCCAAAGCAGCCACACTGGAAGTCATATCTAGCGGTACAGGCCTAAGGCATGGGGCATTGCAACTGGTATATGATTTGGGACCTCATTTTGAAAACCTTTACTGTTTCAAGAGTGATGGGTGCATTGCATTGCTATTGTCATTGATTTGATTGCATCGCATTGTTATTGTCATTGATTTGATTGCATCGCATTTCTGTTGTTATTGATTTGATTTGATTGCATTGCTGCTGTTACTGATTTGATTGCATTGCATTGGATTGTTTACAGATGTACATGGAGATGCAAGTTCCATCACCACTTGTTCCAACCAGAGAAGTTAACTTCCTACGATTCAGCCAGCAGCATAGTGAAGGAGTATGGGCTGTGGTGGACGTTTCTGTGGACGGTCTCAGAGAGAACTCACCGGCATCCTTCGTCAAATATAGGAGACGCCCATCTGGGTGCCTCATTCAGGACTTGCCCAACGGTTATTCGCAGGTTTTTTTTATAAGTTTTCTCATAAGTGATTTTTAACTTAATGGCTTCCTAGTAGCAGACGCTACCCTAGTAACAAAAATTGAATATTTTTTAATGATAAAACTAAATATCAGGTTACATGGGTGGAACATGCGGAGTATGATGATATAGATGTACATGGATTGTACCGCACTGTGGTAAATTGCGGATTGGCATTTGGAGCTGGGCGTTGGTTAGCAACTCTTCAGCGCCAGTGTGAATGCCTTGCTGTTCTTATGTCAAATAATGTCTCATCCAGAGATCACACTGGTACTAGGCTTTACTTCTACTTGAACTGCGTTTGATTTGTGCAGTTCAATTGTAATGATGTTTTTTGGATTATGCATGATAATTATTTTCGTGCGGTGTGTGTGGCTCAGTTATAGCAAATCCCAATGGGCGGCGTAGCATGCTGAAACTGGCTCAGAGGATGACCAACAATTATTGTGGTGGAGTGAGCGCGTCCAGTGGGCAGACATGGACCAAGTTATCCAATGGTGATGATGATGTTAGAGTGACAACACGGAAGAACACTGATGACCCTGGGGAGCCGTCTGGTGTCGTATTGAGTGCTGCCACGTCAGTCTGGCTTCCTGTATCTCCCCAACGGTTGTTTGAATTTCTCCGAGATGCCACCCTCAGAAACAAGGTGATTTTCAATGCCCTCATGAACACTTAACTTTTTCGTTTATAAGATGATGCTGCTTAAATTGCACTTCAGAATGGTGTGCTGTCATAGCTAGCTATCTCAGTATGTTTTGCTTTGTTGTGGTGAGCATAAACAATGTTTTTTCTTTATAGCAACTTCTAGGTTGTAAAGAGAAATGTAAAATTGGGTATATAAAATTTTATCACAAATTGTTCTGGTTAAGTAGAGTAACATCACTAACATGGGATGATAAAACGCAGTGGGATATTCTATCTAATGGCGGTCAGATGCAAGAAATGGCAAACATTGCCAAGGGGAACGATCCTGGCAACAGTGTTAGTCTGCTAGGGGCAAGTGTAAGTATCATAACCTCATTGTGTACCTGTCATGCGGAAACTAGCTTAAGAAATAATGTGGGTGCACATGTATGTTTTAGATTGAAGCTAACTTGAATTACTTTATCTAAATATTTGCAGGGTTTGAATTCCAACCAGTCCATGTTAATATTGCAAGAATGCTGCACAGATGCTTATGGGTCTCTTGTAGTGTATGCACCTATTGATGTGGGTGCCATGCATTTGGTTATGAGTGGAGGTGATTCAAGTTACATTTCTCTTTTACCATCTGGATTTGCAATCGTTCCAGAGGGATCCCAATTCAGGGGGGCACTCGGAGTTCCTGAATCTGGAAGGAGCTTAAGCAGTTTGCAAGTAGGAGGCTCTCTCCTCACAGTTGCTTTTCAAATACTGGTCAGCAGTCTTCCCCATTCCAAACTAACCATGGAGTCTGTGGAGACTGTAAACAATCTGATAAGCAGCACAGTAAAGAAAATCAAGGGAGCTTTGGGCGTGGAAAATGATTATGATTGAGAAACTCAGTCAGGCTCTTACAGTGATTTTGATTTCTCTATTGGAAGCTAACATTTCTGAGCTTCCAAGTAGAAGTTTTGAAGTTTTAAACTGTAGCTCTAATGTTCTGCGAACAGAAATTGACTATAATAGTAACTTGAGCTTTAGATATGTGTAGGGAATGAGTCAAGAACGCACCACATGTATCCTTGCCGAGTGGTAAAGCACAAGGAGATAACTTAATGAAATCATCAGCAAAAGAAGAATTTTTGCTGTTACCACTACGCAAGGGTAGTGGTTCGGGTATTGACTCATTTGCTAGTATCATCACTACTATCGCTATGTCTATTAGCAGCACAATGAACCTACGCTCATTTTGCCTTAGTAATTGTTTTTTCAATCCAGTTTTTGCAGATATCATTTATATTCCTTGTGTTTCTTGTTAGTTATGGATGTTTAAGATACTTGGCAAGCTCAATAACAGTAAATACTTGTTTCATTCAATTGGTAGAATGTATATCATATCTTTAAAATCTGCCATTACTGTTTATTTCAATGACAGGCTCCCAATTTCATGATAGACTATTTGTCACCTCAATTACCATTTTGGACACGACTTAAAGTTTTTTTTTTCTGTTAACTAATTTCTTTTTAAAGCACACACCAATCAAGGGTTGAATTGGGGAGTCTACAGCTAGAATTTTTAACCATGCAATTACTAAACTTTTCAGTACGAGTCTAAAGCAATCAACCTCCACAAATACGCCTAAGAAAATTCACACCTGAAATGTAACTTATTGCATGTTTGCTGCAATTCTGAAGTAAATGGACTTAATTGCTGAGATTGCGCATGCGGTTGGTTTGCAGCAATTTATTGGCGAGATTCAAAATGCCTGACATTTTAAAACTAGAGCTAATCCATTATCTTAATACCCATTCTCAAGAGTACGATATATAGTTATTTCCTGCAGCTATCTGAAAGAGAAGTGATTAAGTTCTCAATCTAACTTTTACTAAGTAGAAAAAAAATATTGTCATACGTAGTTTCCTTAGCAAGTGTGCAGCTTTATAAAGGACGTATTGCAATATGAGGCATACTGAGTGCTCTAAAACACTTCGTGTTTCTCGATTTCTTATTCAACCCACAAGTGAAATGGATTGTGACTGTTAAACAAGAAAGAAAAAATACGATTGGAATAGCTAATTTTTCATGGAGTATTTGGTGAAGCCAAAATTAATTCAAATTATCGTTTCTGAATTTGATTGTGTTTTTTACATCTTTTAAATAAACGTTTCAGATCACACTCCATCATTCATTGTGTCCGAGATTTTTGATATCATTAATTGAAGGGAAAACTGTTATGAAATTCCAAACGTTACCCCTGATCGAAACTTATGAAATCATGGCATTTTCAAGCATACGCACGCCATTCCAATCAAATTACAGTTGGAAGATGGATCCATTTGGAAGGTCCACGTACTTGAAATTATTCAAAACTCAAAGAGCATAAGTTATGGACAAATCTGTGGTGTAAATTGTAGTGAAAGAGAGAGGTCACGGCATGAATATTGTAGATTCAATGTTAGAGTCCAGTTGGAAACGTAAAATCCTTCACTGGCACGAGAAGGGCGGGCAATGAGTATTCTTCCAGTGTCTTTAAAGCTCTGTACGCTAAAATTAACGGTTGTCTTGAGTGCAAGTCTGTAAGAAGCAGATTTAATTAATTGGCGTTGAGATAAAAAAGTGAAAAAATTAACGTGACATTCCTCTACACGTGGGATTCAGGGTTTGTTACTCACTGACTTGATGAGCGGCTACTGCAAATACTTAATGTTAACGTCTTCACGTATTGATAAGCAGTCACCATTTAAATTGACTTTCTAACTTAACGACCGCTTTACCAGACGATTTGACAGAATTTTTTCGAACAAATTAATCGTCGCCATTAAATGCGAAGTTGTGAAGCTTTTAACGTATTTTCAAGTAAAGTTTATATATTGACGCCCCGATTAGTGCCAAATATCTTCCCATCACCTTACCTTCCAGGTCATATGATGTAGTGGGCTTTTTTACGGAATATTTTTTGCCTGAAATATTTGTGTTAATAATTTAACATTCTTTGATTTAAAAATATCTTGGACCCCAAGTGGGCCCCATACAAATGTGAAGGTGGTTTGCTTGTTTTTGTGACAACAGATTAGATTTCTGCGTATTTAAATTTGCAGGGCGGCGTATCCAATTCATTTGGTTTTCTGCTCCAAGACTTAAAAAAATTTTTTTTTTTTTTTTTATTTATTTATTTTGAATGTGTTGATAAAGCATTTGAGAGTGAATAAATATACGGTACATGTTTTGAAGGATAGCATTGATTAAGTATTTGTAGAGTGAATTAATTTATATTTCAAGTTTTTTAAACTATAGCATCATAGATGGCAATGTAATGGTGAAATTTATATGTTTAAGTTGTTTTTCGATATATTTGTATCTATTATGAGAGAAAAACTTAATATATTTAAAAATTGATAGATGGATTCATCTTATTAGAGTTGGATTCTTTCTCTTAGATTATTTTGATATGTAAACATCCAGTTGTAGTTTAAAAATGATGAACAATAAACACTAAAAACATTGAAAAATATGTTAGATTCCACAAAAACTAAGCAAACTTTTCATTTTGTGACTCAAATGACTTTCATTCTCTTTATAAAATGTTTGTCTTTCCCAAACCAAGCCCATCAACTCCTCTTCTCAACAATTTACATCTACTTAAACAAAACACATTTTTGAAAGCTATAAAATCGTCCAATTGACCAACTACATAGTTACAATTACATAAACATAAAGGATTACAAAAATCATATATTTAGATTAATGGGAAAATGGGAAATATCTTACCTTAAATTTTTCATTTATATCATCCAACCATGACTTGTTCACCTACTTGATACACCTTTTCTCTCTTATGTAAATCTCCATTTCTTGTTTACTACTCATTAGTTATTTGCAAGATTTATCTAATCTATTGTTGAACATCTTGTATATGCCTTACAAAGTCCACCATATCTTTGGCTAATTGATCTTCTATGGTGAATATCAATTATATCAACTACTCCCTTTAGGATTGTTTCCAAAAAAATTAGAAGGGAGAGCTACTAATATATACATTGATGCTAGAGTTGAGAGAACATAAAGGATTACAAAAATCATATGTTTAGATTAACAGGAAAGTGGGAAATATCTTACCTTAAATTTGTCAGTTATATCATCCAACCATGACTTGTTCACCTACTTGATACACCTTCTCTCTTATGTAAATCTCCATTTCTTGTTTACTACTCATTAGTTATTTGCAAGATTTATCTAATCTATTTTTGAACATCTTGTATATGCCTTACAAAGTCCACCATATCTTGGCTAATTGATCTTCTATGGTGAATATCAATTATATCAACTACTCCCTTTAGGATTGTTTCCAAAAAAAATAAAAGGGAGAGCTACTAATATATACATTGATACTAGAGTTGAGAGAAAACTTAACTTGCGTCAAAACTGAATCCCATTGTCTTGAATTATCACCAACTAAGCTTCAAAGCAAATTGGACAAACTTCTATTTACCATCTCTGCTTGCCATCCATTTGAGGGTGATAGGTCAAACTATATTGCAATTTACTATCAAGTTTTCTCTAGACTAGACCAACAAATAACTTTCACCACTTAAAAATAAAACCCTTGTTCTAAAATTAGAAAACCCCTCAATAAACCAACACAATAGTTACATTTACCAAAAATAATAGGCACATTAAAAATCATGTATTTACATTAATGACAAACTGGGAAATATCCATCCTTAAATTTGTTTGTTATATATCATAGTTACTCATCGAATTACACACATTTCCACACATTTATCCCTTTCCTTATCCAAAATCACTAACATTCCAATATTTTCACACTAATTATTTATTAATTTTTCTTGTATGTATGCTTATACCTATATATTTGTTACCCACATTAATTTGAACTTGTATATTTCTTAAGTAATTTCTACAAGTGCATGTTGATCTTATAGCCATGGATTTGACCCTCAAAATTTTAAAATTCAAATTCAAAATTTGATCGACTCCTTCATTCCTTTCTTTCCTAAGTTTGGCTTAACACACATTTGCACAATTTATTGTTATGCTTGTGTAGTTAAATGCATTCAATTGCATTCATTTATCATCACATGCCATCTTAGAATATCCTATCATCTTCAATCTTTCTAATCATTATCATTCATAGTTAAGGGAGGGAGCACTTTATATTATTGATCTAAAATGAATTTAGATTTAAACATGTTCATTCTAGGAGCATTTATATGACTGAGATATACTATGTGCAATATTTTACGCACATTTTTGGGGGTTGACCTAGGAGGACATGTCCCCTGATGACATGCAACATCCCTCCAAAGGTATTTTTAAATATTACCTACCTTCATGTCAACAAAATAGTAGAGTAAACAAAGGTCAATCAAGTTAATCACAAAGAAGAGATACAAAGATTGCCATATATCATTTTCATGGGTGCAAAGAACATTTCCATGAGTGTAGATCTGAGCTAAGTTTGTAAACTTGACCTCTCATAGTGCAAATATAACTTTATAATATGAAGGCAAGATACAAATTAAGAGCATACTTTCTAGGACAGTAATATACTAGATTCTAGAATCTTTAGTAAGAGCATTCATTCTTTAATCATGGAGCTAATCAACTCTCCTCAATGTAGTTTTTTCACCTTCACTTACTCCTAACATTATTGCATCTCATGATGATATTTCTTCCACATGTCATGATGTTCTTACATCCATAGTCATACCTTTTAGATCACATATCCCCTCTTATTCCTGATGATGATCAGTCTTTTACATCTCATGTTTGGTTGGCTCATGCTCCCCGTGACAATGCTAGATACCCTATGATAATACATTGTTAGCTATTTATGTGGATGATTATAATATGGCTACACCTCATTCTTGACATGATGACATTATAAGCTAAAGTGACTTACTTTTTTATATAATAATTACGATGATTTTGCATATGACTCTTTACATGTGACACCATTTTTACTTAATAATTATGGACATTTCTTATTGATTAGAAATTTTAGATTAAACTTAATGGGTGGAGATTTGTAATGGTTTAATTCATCTTGTTTTCTTTACATTGTCTTTTCACAAAATTGACTTTCCTATTTTTCTAGCCATATTTCACATACATATAGCATGGACTTAGAGATATTCCATCGCAATTTATCTTCTAATCCTAATTCATCTTATATCAATGTGGCTTGTGTCTATCTTGTAATTATCTTTTATGAAAAACCCTTATTCACATTATTATAATATTGTGGGACATGCTTATCAAAGATTAATAAGAGGACATTGAGATTTAATCTACCACCACTCATTTCCTACCAACTAATGTACTTAATTGACCTCTCACACCTCAATCAACATCTTAAAAACAAGAGTATGACATTCAATTAATGTAAAACACTCAAGCTAAGATATACCTATGGGACTTAGTATATACATTGCCTCATTTTGGAGACATAATACAAAAAGTTTTAGAGAATGTCTAAGTTGGGTTTGACATCACTCAACAATTAGTTATATCTTTGATTGAACATATTGGCTTTTGCAAGTTAGAATCAAAATATTGTCTTCACTCTATTCAAGAATGAGTATAGGATTCAAGGAAAAGTTGGTGATTGCAAGTTTGTCCTATACTTATAAATGTTTATTGTAGAACCTATTCACTTATTTTCTTCACTTCATCTAATGTGGGACTTTGTTTCTATTGATTTGATATTAATATCTAAGGGCTAAAGACATTTATAAATACCTTGGTAGGACTATTGTTATGTCACATGGGGACATTTTATCCTAGGTCGACAACCCTCATAAATGTGTATCAAATGAAAAATAATAATATTTAGACATGTATATGCTCTTAGAATGCTCATGCATAATTAGATTCTTTTTAGTCTTTCAATTGAAGTGTTTGAATGTGAATAATACATGAATAAAGCTGTCAAATCATGGTTGTGTAAAATGAATGCATCAAATGCCTTTAAATACAAGGTCATAGTAACAAATCACACAAGTTTGTGATTAGTTTCCCAAGTTATGTGGGAAGGGTGAAGGTAAGATTAATATTAAGTTTAATTTAATATTTAAATTTAGAAAGGATGAGTCAATGTCTATAAGGAGGTCCCAACAACTACAAACTTGTCCTAGGACATTTGAGTGGATAACATGTGTATGGAAGCATGTGCATGCATAAGTATAATAAATAAGTTGATTGGGTTAATGTAATAGGATCCATAAATGTATGGATGAGAGTGAGTGGTAAGTGCATATAAATGTGTAATGAAAAGTAGGTGAGAGAGGACAAGGGACCTAACTTTGCACAAAATTAATTTATTTTTTATTAAAAATAATATATTTAACAACGTAAGAAATGTTAATTAAAAAATATAATTAATACATGATACTGAATATCTTATTATATAATATACTTTGGCATGTTTTGAAAAATCTATATGTTCCAAAAGGGAAATTTAGGTTTCCTAAGTTTCCTTAGGCTAATTTTCTTAATATCTTATTGTAATAAATCTATAATTTGACATGTTTTAAAAAATATATATTTGAAAATGAAATATAAGATTCCTTAAGCCTTCTTAGATCTAAAGATATAATGTAGGGTGTGGTTGGAGTGGAATGGAATGAACCACTTAATATCATAGTTAGTCATAAATAATTAATGAGGAAAGAAAATACGTAGCTCTATAATCAAAGATTGACAGATGATTGATGTGCCTCAAAATCTAATATTGTGCTAGACATACTGAGATATGGATGAGAATTAGAATATTCTTGGATAAGAATTAGGGGAATATTCTTGAATGAGAATTAGAATATTCTTGGATAAGAATTAGGAGAATATTCTTGAATGAGAATTAGAATATTCCTTCCTTATGTTGAGTCACCTTCAGAGGAACATAAACTTGCTCTATCTATGTCCATGAACTCACTATAAGATGCTCTTTGAATAATGCCCTTTCAATAATAACCCTTTGAATATGAAAGGAAAACTACAAAATAGTGACATTTTTTTTTTTTTTTTTTAACATATTAATAGATCAAATGCAAAATGGCCCTAGGGCTAATAAAAATTTCTAAAAATTAAAAAATGGACGATGAAATTTAATCCCTGAGTGCTTACGATAGGGAGCATCATAGAAAACAATAATCAGCACGGCAAGTGCGACTTAGGGCGTACGATGTTTATATTAACTGTATTAAAAAGCAGTGTATTATTTGTCCAGTACAGCGGCCAGCAATTTTACAGCGCAAAAGACGTCAGAATATTCGATATAATTAAGTCCCGATAGGCAATTGGAAATTGAGACATCATTCCAATTCCGTTGTGAATAGGGGCGGAGCCATTGTACAGTCCACATTTATGACTCCTTTCCTCATATTTATTGTGTTTTCAGAGAAGTGATTGCTCACCAGAATCTTCGTAACGGGGTTTATGGGAATATGTTTTTGATATTTATCTCGTAGAAAACAAGACAGCGGTGGAAGTTTGTAGTTAAGAAAGTTGACGTGGACGCTCATATCCCACCACTTTCGGACCCTTGTATTTAATTCTGATTTGCAGAGATTGGGCAAAGCGTTGTGAAGGAAAACGAGGTCGGTAATAAATCAGATAAAAGAAAGCAAGCATAGCATACGATGGTACAGAATCTTAATGTCGAATAACTCGAGTTAAATGAAGAATTGGTTTGGCCCATGGACCACCTCTTCTCTTCACACAAACAACTCACAAGAGCTCTAAATTCGCTTCACAGGAATCATTGAAGGATTTAAAAGTGGTCCTACACATTTTATTATCCAACTCTTTATATCTTGCTCAGTACAAAGGATTAAAATTTTAAGGTTCTTGTGACGGTCAAGTTCTAATTATCGTTCATTCGTCTAAGTTCTAATTACCGTGATATATATTAATTAAAAGCTCGTTAAAAAGTTTAAATGTATCAATAGTTGATAAGTAGGAGAAAACTCAAGCGGGCTTAACCTTGGAGAAAACTCCTTGGTTAAGCGTGCTTGAGCTGGAGCAGTACTGGGATGGGTGACCTCCCGGGACGGACCAGTGCTTCACCTCTGTGAGCATCACCTAGATGCAATGAGTGCTAAGTGGACCATTCGATATCATGAGAGATGGGTTCTTGTTGAACCACTACTCATGAAACATGGGTCAATGAGTTTGACTCGAAACTACACGGTTGAATCCTGATAGCAATATCATAAGTATCAATAGTTGTTCATTTTATGTTCAGAGTTACAAAAAAAGTATTTTATTGGAGGAGTTGTGCAAATTTATTGGTACCAATAGGGCACGATTACTGGGGCATTTATGCATATGTATTGGATCAATTGTGCAAATTTTGTGGCGGTCAAAGCGAACAGTTATTGGGGCATTGGAGAATACGTATTGGAGGTCAACTTGAAATGACCATTTTTTGACTTTTTTGTACATAATGAATCCTCTTGTATTTTTCGTAACTACCTAGAAGCCGAAACAATAGCTATAAACTCTTAATTCACAAACAAAGAAATCCAAAATGTTGTCGAAATATGATATACCATTTAAGAGCTTAGGATGTGGGAAGTTAGCTATAACGACTACTGGTACCCTTACCCTACTGTGTTTTTTAATCTTGACCAACATTTTTTTTATTGTTATTCATAGTAAAATATTAGATTTTTTGGAAGTTTTGGATTTGATTATACATAAACATGTTTACACAATTAAGTCTTAAAAATTTCAATATTATAGATTGTAAAAACTGAATGTCTTTGAGTATTTATAATTTCAATAACTGTTGAGGCTGCTTTGAACTTACAATTTTAGAAATTATATTTGTTAGATATAAAATTTAGACATTAGATAAATAAAATATAAGTGATATTTCATAAATGACCATTCAATTTAAGTCCTCCAATGTACACAAATTCTATTCTACCAAGCTTCAATTGAATAAAAAATAAATTTTGTTCACACATTCCATGCAAAAGATTGATATACCAATGCCTTTTTAGGATTTTGTTTTTCAAATTTGTTAGGTGGAGTTTGAAATTGAGGATTATTTTGTTTCACCGTTCTACTTATTATGAATATGGAATGGTTTTTTAGGGCTCTACCTATTATGAATAGGGAATGGTTTTTAAGAGTCATATTATTCTCTCTAAACTTTTATGTCTTATGACAGAAGAATATATTTATTTCTTTTCTTTTTAGAAAAGATTCAATCTTCTTTAATATTTGACTAAAGACTTTCCTTCTACAAAACTTCAACATTTGATTAAAATATAATCTTAAGAAAAATCTATATTAAAGATGCATATTTTCTATTAAATATTTGATTAAAATCAAATAAGTACAAAGAGAATGATATCTCTCAATGACTTTGATATAGATTTTTGTAAATATAGTATTTTTACTTTATAACTATTTAAAAATTATTTTAATCAATTATATTATTTACATGAGCCATTTTATTATACAATTTGATAAATAAAATAATATTTCTTCACTAAATAAAAATATAATAAAATTAACAATTATTGATATGCTTTCTAAAATTATATATGTGTAAGTTAAACAATTAAAAATAATTTTAAAAATAACTATTACTCAAAACTAATATTCAATAATAAATAAATAGTACATATCTTTCACACTTTAAAGATAACATACAATTTTAGATGTAATTCTCTAATAAAAGAGAAAAAGTAGCTACAAAGACTAAATTTGACACATGCTAATATAAGATTTGAACATACTCAAGATTAAGTTTGGTTTGTCTTGTTTAGACTATCTATGCTCATCCATAGATTTAAGTAGAGGTCATCTTACTTTATAGTGTCACATTCATTATCTTTTGTAAGGGATTCAAGGCCAGTTTAATTATTTATTTTAATTTCTACTTTTTTTTCTTACACTATTTATTATTTTCAATAATAATACAATAAATCAAAAAAATATTCTCAATTTTTTTTAAAATAAATGAATATAAATATCATTTTTAATGCTTATCTAAACAATGTTTCCTTCATGATTTAATATTTATATTTATCTTTTATTTTTGTGTTTTAATTTTTATTATTTTATATGTTGATTGTGTTTTATTTTTATTTTTATTTTTTTGTATGTTTTCTTTTAAATAGTTTTTGTTAGCATAGTTACACCTCTAGATGTAATAATTAATTTAAACAATAAAATTGGAAGGTAAATGTGTAATAAATGCTTATAAATTAAGCCAAGATGATTGAGGCACTTAGTTTAGGAAATTACAATAGACAATAAGCATTGATGCCACATATAATTTTGTTGTCTTAGTATAAAAAATAAATGCTCTTATTTTGCTCACTATCAAATGCTTTGAATAGTCCCACAATTTTTTGTAGGTCAAATCATACTCCTCATGATCAATCCTATGCTTTATAAAAAAATGTTCTAATGTACTAGACTATCTTGTATGGGCTTAATTTAATTGATTTTGGATTATTGTAAACTATATTCATAAAAAAGCTACATATTCTCCAATTTTGATGTATACTAATGCATAAGGATTAAAAATAGTGAAAAATACTTAGGAAAATTGTTATATTGGTTAATCATACAATAGTATGTTCCAATTTTTTGAGATTTCATGTGTAGATTCTAAATATATTTTAATTTAAAAAAATATAATTTGTATTTTTTTTACATAATTTTTAGTCTTGTTTTTATAGCTAATAATTTTTTTAAAGTGGCATTTATTCCATAATACATAAATTTTTACAAAAAGGATAAAATTATAAATATCTAATGTACACATATTTTTCATAATTTTTGTTACATATTTTATTTATTATTAATTTTTGATGTGAGATTAATTATAATTTATACATAATTTTATTCTATAGCACAAAACCTTTTCTATATGTATCCAAATTAACCTTTTTTGTTGAAACAAGAGAATTCATATGTAGTGTAATTTTTTTTTTTAAATCTTCTATTTTTCTATGAAACATATACTTTGATGTTCAGTTTGTGTTCACTAGAAAATGGAAAATAAATATAATATACTTTGAATTGTCCCACAATTTTGTGTAGGTCCAATCATACTCCTCATGATCAATCCTAGTTTCACAAAAAATGTTCTAATGTACTAGACTATCTTGTAACATGTGGGATTAATTTAATTGATTTTGGACTATTAACAACTACATTTGTCTTGAATTTGGATCCTCAATTTCTTTTGGTAAAGTTTTTTAAAAAGTAAGAAAGGCCTTATTCATAAAAAAACTATATAGCCTTTGTCTTGAGTTTGGGATCCTCAATTTCTTTTGGTAAAGTTTTTTAAAAAGTAAGAAAGGCCTTATTCATAAAAAACTATATAGCCTCAAATTTTGATGTATTATAATACATAAGGATTGAAAATAGTGAAAAATAATATAGCCTCAAATTTTGAAGTATTATAATGCATAAGGATTGAAAATAGTGAAAAATACTTAGGGGAATTGTTATATTGGTTGATCACACAATAGTATGTCCCATTTTTGTTATTTTCTCAAATTGGGAGAAAAAATTCAACATTTAAAACCAAAATTTCACCTTATGTCACCTACATCAACTAAACTATTAAGAATTTGAAGATGATGTGATTTAGTGATTTTGAAATTTCATGTGTAGATTCTAAATATATTTTAATTTGAAAAATATAATTTGTATTTTTTACATAAATTTTAATAATTTTTTTATAGTTAATAATATATTTAAAAGTGGCATTTATTCCATAATACATAATTTTTTCACAAAAAAGGATAAAATTATAAATTCTTAAATGTAGATTGATAACACCAATATCTAGTGCACACATACCTTTCATAAATTTTTGTTACATATTTTATTTATTATTAATTTTTATGTGAGATTAGGGTAATAACACAATAGTGTGCCACACTTTCGACCAAATAAATAATTTAGAGCGAACTATTTTCAACCAGAAGGTATTCTACCGAGTGGCTTTCAGCCGAAACCATGCGGCAGTGACATGGTGTCAACGTGGCAACACCTTTTTGGTTGGAGGGGTTTCGGTCGAAAGCCACTTCGCTGAATACATTCCAGCCAAAAATGTGAGTAATAAAAAAAAAGAGGGCACGACCATTTTGCATGCTCAGGTGGAATTGCTTTGGATGAGAGGAGGTCGGCCGAAAGAGGGTTTTCAAGCATCCATAAATAGCAAATCGTTGCCCTAGGTTTTTTTCTTCTCCTCCTCTTCTACGATTATTTTATTCTATGGTTTGGCTGGTAATGCATCAGAGTTCATGATTTTTGTGATTTTTGTTTGAGCTGAAGTGAGGGTTTGAGACATTCGTTGGTTTTTGATAGGTAGATTGTAGTTGTGATATGGGTGTATTTTAGTTTTTGTCAGTTTATGTGAAAATGGCAGTGTATTTTATTTTTGGCTTGAATAGGTGAATTTGGTACAAACTGTTTTCAATATATGCTTTGTAATATAAAACCCTCACCAGGTAGTGATAGTACAATATAATTTTGGTTTGAATAGTTTCAAAATGTGTTAAAAAAGTAACACCTATATGGCCATTGTTGTGTTCCTATAAAAAACTTAGATACAAAACCCTAAAAATGAAAAAAAACATTAAAATTGGTATACATACACATATATGCATACATACATACACAAATACACATATAAATTGGCATATATACACATGCATTTTCAGATATACACATATGTACATACATACACACATACACATACAAAAAACTCATTTTAAGAACCGTATGAGAACATAGAAAAGATGCAGAGAAAGGAAGAAAATGGATTTTATTGGTGACTCCTTGAAACACTACTGCTTCTCATTGAAAACCCTACAAAAATGACATTGTAGACCTCCTCATAGACCTGTAAAAATAGGACAATGAAAGCCCTGCTAATGTTACTAGCACAAGAAAGAAGAATCTTGTTCTTTATGAAATTCCTTAATTCCTCATTGTTAATATTCTTCTATGTGAAACTGGGCCTCTTACATCTACTAGCATACTTTTTCATAATTTTTTAAACTGTGAACTTCCATTCAACACTATCATTTAACCTAAGATTTTCACTTCAAGAACACTACCCTCAAAACTATCCTTTTCTTGTTGCAACCTTTGGGATTTCCTTTTACAACGAACTTTAATTTGGAGAAGCCTTAGGCTTTTGAATCAGAGAAGATGCATTCCTTTAGTGTTGAGATTAATAGTGTAGAGGACTATTGTAATGATTGTACAAGATTTCATGCACAGTCATTGTAGTCCTCTACACTATTAATCTCAACACTACAAAATGTTTCATAATAGTGTGCCTAGATAATTTTGGATGAAATTCACGTAAGGTCCATTAGCACTTAAGGCTGTAAACTGAACTATCATTTGTTTGTGACGTTGCTCTAGCACTTTATCTTATGTCACTATCATAAGGATTTTTCATCATGATTCATAGCCCTTGAATGGCTTTACCATTGTTAGTGTCCTAGCAAATATTTTTCCAAAACTCATTGCTCAGATAAAAAATAGAGACTTGTGTTTTTTTCCCTTGAACTCAATTTTTTGACATTCTTCCCACATAATAGTACAATAACACTTCATGGCCAATAAACATGTACATAACCGAGGACCCAAAAGTCTCTTCAAGAACACTCATAGGAATGACCCTTGAACAAATTTACTCTTGAATTAGCTTGAAACCTTGCAACCAAGTAGATAGCTTACATAATGTCAGGCCTTGATGCGATTAAGTACAATAGGCTCCCAATCATAGACCTATAAATAGTTTGATCAACTTGTGGTGACTCACCATCTTTGCTCAAATGATAACATGTTACCATATGAGTACTAATTGGTTTGAAATCTTCCTTACCAAACTTCTTCAACATCTCCTTGAAATACTTTTCTTGAGGGATAAAAATACCATCATTTAATTGAGCAATTTAAATTCCAAGAAAGAATGATAACTCACCTATCATAGAAATTTCAAATTCCTTCCGCATCTCTTTTGTAAACTTCTTACACATTTCATAATTTCTACCAAAGATTATATTGTTAACACATACAACTATTAGAATTTTTTTATCATCAATTTTGATGCAAAGATTGCTATTTGTGATACCTTTCGTGAAGCCCTACTGGAGTAAATACTTGTCAAACCTTGCATACCAAGCCCTAGGGGCTTGTTTGTGATCATATAAAGCCTTCTTAAGTTTCTATACCATGTTTGGGTCTTCTGATAACTAAAATCCATCAAGATTCTCTATGTAAACTTCTTCTAAGTCACCATTCAAGAAAGTAGATTTGACATCCATTTGATATACCTTGAAGTCCTTGTGAATTGAAAATGCAAGAAACATTCTAATTGCTTCCATTCTTGCCACCAGAGAAAATATCTCCTCAAATTCAATCAATTGTGAATAGCCTTTGTACACCAACCTTTCTTTGTTTCTCACCACCTCTCCAACTTCATTCAAATTATTTCTAAACACCTATTTTGTTCCTATCACATTTTTGTTTGTAGGACTTGGCACCAATTCCCAAGTCTAATTTTTCTCGATCTAATTTAGTTCTTCTTCCATTTCTTGTATCCATCTTTCATCCTTGCACTAGCATCAACAAAAGTTTTAGGTTCTATTCTTGATAGTAAAAAAAGTTAGTTCCCATTCATTTACCCTTGCAAATTTTCTTCTAGTCTACACTCCTTCATTCTTATCTTCGATTATCTAATCTTATGAGTGATTCTTCTAAACATACATGGTAGGAGTTTTGGTGATCTTCTCTTGTGTTTCTTCCTTTTCTCCAAGAAATATTCCTTCATCAGATCTTGAGTCAGATTTTCCCATACCTTCTTCATATCTTTGATGTTTTATTTGCTTCAATTTTTTTTGAAGTACTTGACAGTTGATAGTCTTCCATACTATAGCTCATAAGGAACTTCTTAGTGTTTTTTACTCTTAGTTGTCCTCTGTTAAGAATATAGACATCAGTATGGACCGGTTCTTTCCAATATACATCGGGCAACTTGGCTTCACTCAACATTGTTCTTTTTCCTAAACAATTCTATTCTTCCTTTCCACTACTCCATTTTGCTGAGAAGTTCTAGCAGAAAATAGATGCCTCTTTATTCCATTTTATTCATAAGATTACTCAAATTAATTTGATGTGAACTCACCACCTCTATCAAACCTTAAACATTTGATTCTAACATTCATTTAATTTTCAACCATTGACTTGAAAATGTTAAATCCACTCAAGGATTTTGATCTTTTTCTTTTAAGAATGTAATCCAAGTCATCCTAGAGAAATCATCAATGAGAAACATAAAATACCTTTCACCTTAGATACTCTTTGTCTTGGTAGGTTTGCACAAATCAATATGAATAAGTTCCAATGGCCTTAGTCTTGAATCTTATCCTTGTTTGCTTCCCAATTTGACACTCTTTATGAAAAGTTCTTGCAGGCTTGGTAATCTTTGACATATCTCTTACTACTTGTATAGAGTTGATCTTCACAATATTATCAAAGTTGATGTGTCCCATCCTCTTGTACTATATCCAACATTCACTTGTAAGCCTTAGAAGACAACTTATCCCATTAACACCCTTTAGATTATATAATTTGTTTTATATCCTAGATCCTTCTGCGACCAATCTACCATAATTTTCTCTTTTGATTTCATACCCTTGATCATGAAATATGAGACTATATCCTTTGATGCACATCTGACAGACTAAGAATATTATTCTTGAGACCTTCTACATAGAGAACATCTTTTGTCCTAGATTTTCCATCAATACTTATGGTGCCCTTTCCACAAATCTTTGTAGATGAATTATATCCAAACTTGACTAATCTTCCATTCCACTTAACAAGATTAATGAATTTTCTTTTTTCACCTATCATGTGGCTTGAACAACCACTGTCAATTACCCAGATATTTTTTCCCCTTGAGCATGAAATGCTATTTGGACAACCATTAAATTTTCAACCTCATTGTTTGTTTCCTCTCTCTTTGAAGTGTCATTCACCTTGACTTGCTTAATAACATCTTCCATCTTATTTTCAAATTTTGCTAATCCACTTCTAGAATATTTTTCTATATGTCCAACATTTTGGCAGATTTGACATATCACATGACATCCACTAGTGAAGCAAGATAAATCGTACTTATAAAATTTCTTCTATTTATTTTAGATTTGTAATCCATAACCTTATGACCATACTTATTATAGATGAAAAAATAACCAAAAAAATCATGATTAAACATTTTTTGAAGAATCTTATTGCTTGGAAATGTCTTCCTTGAGGCCTGATTAGAATGAGATATGCTTCTTTAGGGTTAAACAAATTTATAGACTTTTCTTTTCCAATTCCTTTTTGAGTAACCAAATTTCTTTCTCAAGTTTTGTGCATTCATTTATCTTAGCTTCAATTAGGGATTTTTGTTCTTTGTTCTCTTTCCTTGCACATTCCAGGTCTTTAAGAGTAGAAATAAGTTCACCTTAAAAATCAACTTTGCATTCTTCTTCATCTACAGTCTTCCCTAAATAATCAGAAATCACCATGGCCATGAACATGGATTCGCCTCTTTCATCATCTGATGAGTAGTGATCTACTTCTTTTGAGGAGTTGTAGTCTTCTTTAGAAAGGACGTTCCTCTTGAAATATTTGTTATATTTTCATTTTCTCCAAAATGACATTTAGAAGCATAATGACCAAATCTTCCATATTTAAAACATTTGAAAGGTAATTTACCTTTATACTGTCCTAATCCCTTCTTTAGCTTCCTCACAAAGTTTGCTTCTTCTCCCTTAGATTCACTATGTGAACCATATGTTCCTTCTTACTTCAAAAATTTGAAAGTAGCTTCTCTTTTGTGTGTACCTTGAACTTCATTTCTCATCTCATAGGCAGTGAGAGAACCAAACAACTCTTCTATGGTAAGTTTCGTTAGATATTTGGCTTCTTCAATAGCAAAAAAATTGAATCAAAATAGTGAGGGAGAGTTCTCAAGACATTCTTTACAACCACTAAGTTATTTCTTCACATAGTCCTCTGATTCCATTGACTACTTCATCCACCCTAAGTAAATAGATAGCAATGTTTTCCTCTTCTTTCATCCTTAGATTCTCAAACATTGTTATGTAAGATTTTAATTTCGCTTGCTTTACATTGTCATTTCCTCCATATAGATTTTTGAGTTTATCCCATATCTCCTTAGTTATCATGCACTGCACTACCTTGACAAACTCTAAATTTGTTAAACCACTCAAGATAGCATTCTTTGCTTTGGAAATGTTTTTCATGGGCCTTCTTCATATTAACATTTATATTTGGATGAGAAAGTTCAGTATATTCATCCTTTGCAGCTTTCCCAAAATCATATCCTAGTGAGGTGAGATAAGTTGACATCCTTACACTCTAAAAGGTATAGGTGCTTCCATCAAATATTGGTGCTTTAGAAGAGGAATCTTTCTAAGCTATGTGTTCTATTCCAAGATCTACCTTTAGTTGTTAGGTTGCACCAAGTAACTCAGCTCTAATATCAATTGTTAGAACACACTGATATATTGAGAGGGGGTGAATCAATATATACCACAATTAATCCAATTCAACTCT
The DNA here is from genome assembly GCA_007258455.2 of Sequoia sempervirens. NCBI lineage: Eukaryota > Viridiplantae > Streptophyta > Pinopsida > Cupressales > Cupressaceae > Sequoia > Sequoia sempervirens. Next base: position 80,168 of record VDFB02050702.1, on the reverse strand, counting down.
TTCAACCAAACCTTCTTACTTCCTTAAATAGATAAAATATCAAACTATGCAATTCTAAATCACAAGCACACAACTATAACACCAGATTTATATGGAAAACCCTAGAAGGGAAAAACCATGATGAGCAAGTTGCTTGGAACTATTTTCCAAGTCCAGCCTTACAAATAAAAAACAAGATTTGTAACAAGTTTTATGGGCTACAACCCAAAGGAAGCTATAACTCCCTGAAACACCATTTTTATGGCTTCAAACAAAGGAAGATACAACTCCCTACATATTACAACACTTATAGAAAGAGGCTACAACCTCAATACAAAATACTTGACACAATCTACTAATCAATCACCACCAAAACATCAACACCTTTCACACTGACATATATATTCAACACCTCTACTCAACAACCTTTTCTATCTTCAACTCACTTCCACACACACATAGACTCAAACATACCTCCTTGTATACTCACACTCACTCACACACTTTTTCAACAAACTTGATCTTTTATTTATATATCCTCCACAATCTTAAGAAAAAATCTCCTTTGTTGGTCATGATGAAACTTGTAGCATTAAACATGCAACGACACAACAAGTTCGCTCCAAGACATCCACAATAAGAGAAAACAAATGTAGTTCAAACCAAGAGATAATCACGACCTATTTTATCTTAGGACACATCTCCATATTGGTGCACACTTCCAAAAGCCTAGCGTAATCATCTTAACATACCAGGTTGGCCCAACAAACTCTTAACCTTCTATGCAGTGGCTCTAGGAACAACTTCATGCTAGCACAAAAAAATAGACACTCAACTTAGCATCACTTGTAAACCCTGAAAACATAGTCTTGAGATAGAAAATTAAAAACCAAAATTGTAGTACTCCTCAACACCTGAAACTTGAAATGAGAAAACATACAGATAATTTGAACTTATCCTCCAAGCTACAAGAACACAAATTCGAATGCAGAGAAATAAAGAGCATTCCTCTGACCTCCTTTCTGACTGCAACAACATAGTACTATTGTCTTCACTTTGCTAGCTCTGGAAACTTCTGCGATAACTTCCATGCTTTGAAATCAGGAGCATACATGTTGCACTATGTTTTCATTAGTGTTGTCATTGATGTCAACCTCTAATGTGGTCATGATGAGAAGGTGTTGAGTAGGTATTGCAAATGCAACATGGTCACTTGTCTTAGTTATTTTGAGAAAATTTGTATAAAGAGTGTACAAGGTGACATGGATGTGTTTTGTGTTGTGTTATACATTTCTTCATTCTTGAAGTTGTGCTTGTGTAGTTTAGATGTGATGATTAAAATCCTTTGAAGGTTTTTTATCAAGAGTTTCAAATTCTAGATCATGTGGTTGTAGAAGTTGTGTTTGACAGTGTCTGGTTTGTGAAGAGGGATATCTGGGAGAAATGGAATTGCTTGACATTTATTTGTGCTAAAGTTTCTTGTCTTGTGGATTAGGGAATATGCTAATGATGCTTGTATCTATCTTCCCCTTGATGGTTTGGTGTTCAGCCATTCTGCAAGCTTGGTTCATGAATTGTATCTTAGTGACCTAGTTTGATGGGTTGCATAGGATGATAGCATTTTCAATTTCATGTGTTTGCACCAGTGATTTTGAATATTTTTTTGGTGTTGGAATATTCTAGGATTTTGTGTAATTTTTCTACGTGGTCTGTAGGATGTTTCCAAACCTAATGAAGTGTGAATTTGGTTTCTTGGTAGTGTTAATGATAGTTTGGCCAACCTGGCATGTTAGTACTATTTGTGGATGTGATTCATGGATTGTGGAAGCCTAGTGTAGCGTTTCGGTGTAGAATGGGGTCCTAGTTAACCCTTGGTGTGGTCCACATTCATTTCCTTCCACCACAAAAGTGTTTGGTGTTGACCTATTTGGTGGCTGCATGTTTGAGGTGCATATGTTTCATTGAAGCCAACTTGGCTAAGGTTATTCACGATTTTGGAAGATAAATATGCAAAGTCAACTATTGGAGAACTGTGTGGTGTGAAATGATGTATGCGTAATCAAGTGTTGTGATCTGAGTGCGAACATGAATGCCTAAGACTACCAAAAGTAGTGAGAAGAAGGTGTCTACATTTCAATGTGCTTGAAGTTGTTGGAGGTAGTGACCCGAAGGTTGCGGATGGTTATGGTGGATTAGATTATGTTACTTTGAGGTAGTGAACCTCCTTATAACAGTCTCTTTCTATTCTCTTGTATCTCGAAAGAAGTGATCCACCTGGGTAGTGAGCCCTTAGTAGAGAGTCTTTCCTTCTTTTGGACATTGAGCCTTTCCTTCTTTTGGAAAGTGAGTCCTTTGGACAGTGAGCCCTTTCAATAGTGATCCTTTTGTAATCGATTTGATATTCATATAGTGAGTTAATCCTCACCATGGTTTTTCCCTTATTGGGTTTTCCACATAAAATTCGATGTTCTATTGTGTATGGTTGATGTGTTGATATTTGTTTTTTTTACATTAATGTTGATGCTTAATAAGGGTTTAAATATTAATAAAGGTTGAAGGTTTTAATGCACAATTGATTCACCCCCCTCTCAGTTATCTTGTGTGTCTAACAATACATACTTCACACCCGTCTCTATCTAAATTCCAAACCACAAGGCGATATCTTCAAATGCGGAGGAATGCAAAACATTCTCCTGAGCTTTTTTAGTATAACTTCTTGTGCCTATGATTGTTTGAAACCTTACATTCTTTCATTTCTTATGCAATGCTTTACATAAAGGGACAAATAATACAACATTCACACCATCATAACCAACAACTCTTTTTAGAGAAAGCAAGAAATCACAACTTCTTCATACTAGAATATACTTTAACTTGTCAACTTTCACCTATTCATGAACTTTAGAAGATACTACACAACTATGCATAGAATATACTTGATCAAACAATATGCTTAGGACTTGGATTACCATATCCTTCACAACTCTTTTGATCATCACTTCTTAGTCTACACCTTGGCCTCTTACTCTTTCAACACCTTTGATTACCACTTTGTTTACATCACATGCAACCTTCCATAATACAACTCTATTGACATCAATAACAACATATATGCAACATAAGATACACTCAAAAGTAGGAGAAATATTGGGAGAGGGATCAAAGAAAAATAACAAAAGAGGAGAGAAACTAATTTTCGCATGCTTGTTAGAAAAAATCTTTAAATTGCTTAATAAATTTTGACAATAATACATTAATTATGACAAAACAATTTTTTTCATAGAAAACATTTTTCTATCCCCCCAAATCAAACCAGTAATGCACAACAAAAGCAGACAATTTTAGGACTAACTTCTAGAATCTAAAATAAAATTTGAACAAAAACCATAGATAGGGTTTCACACAAAAATTTGAATGCCAAAATGATTGGACAGGGGTGTGGGCACCCTAGACTAGAGGTGCAAGATTTTACCAAATTAAATTCTAAAAATTAACTACAGTTTCTAAGGATTTGAGGTTGAACAAGTTTAATTCTAGAAGCAAACAAATTTCTAGAAATACATGAAAAGCCTAGTTTGTCTATATGAAGAACACACATGCACAAAAAAATATTTTTATAAAGAAATGCAATATATCTAAATGATAATTTTCAGAATTTTAAATGTTGTGATTGATTGAATCTTTCCAAAAAATAGTGAAAAGTAACACTTTTTGATCTTTTGAAATGAAAACACTATGCAATTATTCACTTTTTCAATGTTTTTCACTAAAATATGCATGCATAAATGTCAAAATAAAGCAACCTAATATTGCAATTGGATTTGTCAATGAAAGAAATCAGACCTAAGCCCTAATCAGATATGAAATTATGCAATTAAATTCATAATATTTTACAATTTTATTTTTAATGTATGATGGAGAGAGAATAGAAATGCAAAGTTTTGGAAATGAAACAAATTCAAATCAACAATATCTTCAAATAATATAGGTTTTGAATCCCTTTTTAGAACTTATGATACAAAAATATAAAAAAATTGCAAGTGTAGGATATGTTAGGTTCATCAAAATGTAGAGTATGAAAAGTGATCCTAGATCCAACTAGGATTAACTTCTTTTTACTTGACCTGACATTTGGACACAATACCAACTAGGTTTGATGATTAGATTTCTGCCACAAGGGAGAGCCAATCTCCTAAGGTTTGTGTCTTTTTTCAAGTTGTCAGGAAGATGAATTTTATGTGTGTTTTAACAAACCTATTTGACATAAATCTCTAGATCTGAAAATATAATTTATCACACAGACAAAAGCAGAAACTCACAAAATAGTTGTAGATTTGATAATGAGATATAGAGAGGAACTTGCACCTAAAATTTTAGTCTAAATTATAGGGATAGGGGTGTGGGAACCCTCTTGAGATGTTTCCTTTTCTGAATCTATAAATCTTAGATGCTGGGTTACAATCTACACTATGTTTCTCATGACTAGCTTTTGATGACACTTCCAGATCTATCTTGTACATATGAAAAGAGGAGAAAATGTTGTGTTGTATAGGTGCTTGCCTAAGTCAAGCCCTATTTTGGTATTTCTACCTCCACATATAGTGATTGATGATGATCAAGAGGGCATTCCCTAGGTCGGGCAAATGTTGAAACACTAATAATTGATTGAAATGATAAATGATAAATGGATAATGTTACCTTAGGCATGAAATCCTTTTTGAATCTAGATGTTCACACCATAAGTTGCCACAAAAGTTGATTGATGGATGCATTGATTGCTTGATAGACTTGCAAGAGGTTATTCCACAAAACACAATAGATTGCAGTAGCTAGCATGTAGAGGATAAATCAATACACCTTCACAAAATGGCATGATTGATCATAATAGCTCCTTGCACATAATTTCTTCCTTCTTCCTAATGCCTTGCAAACATGATCTTGATTGATGAAAGCATTGTAATAATGTTGCTAATTCTTCCCTTGAATTTCCTTGACTTCTTTTTAGGATCCTTAATTGCTCAAGAGATTTGCTAGGATTTAAAATGGTGAAAATGAATTGTATTTATATGCATTTCTTAAATTTCCCACAAATTAATTACCAACATCCAACAAGTGACTTAGGATTTTTAAATGTTAAAATACTAGCACTAAAATATTTAAATTGGGTCCAAAATAGGTTGGACAAGGGCCCTAGTCCAGACCTATTTTGGGCCTTTTTGTGTTGTTAAATAAATAATATTAATTCACAATTTAAGTCTATTTTTTTAGGATGAGCATAAGATGGGCATTTTAAGAGCACAATTAGACCTAGGCACACAAAAGGGGAGCTAAACCTAGGGTGAAATTGTCAAGGGTGACAATTTATGATGCAAAAATTAGTTTGTCAAAAGTTTCAAAATTTAAGGCTTCCCATTTTGTGGGGGAATCTAGTATTATTCTTGGAAGTATCCTAATTGATGGAATTTGGGAGGAGATCTAGACGCTTGATCAACCCTATCTTCTATTTTGGGAGAATGATCATGTTGTTCTTTGGATGGTGTTGACACTCTTTATTGGGAATATTATCCTTAAGGAGTTGATTTAGTTTCTCATGGGAATTAGATCTTAGATGATGAAAAGACTAAGTACATGGAATTTTGTTAGTGAAAAAAGATCTAGAATAAATTTTGTTGGCTTGGATATATTTGTTCTCTCATTACTTTGTAAAAGTAAACGATTTATCTAGGAAAACATAAGAAAGAGAGCATTCAAAGGCCCTTCTAGATGTGTTCTTTGTGGTGTTTTTTAGGAGTGTGTCACTCATCTCTTCTTTCAATGTTACTCTTTTGAGGGTCTTTAGAGGCAATAGTGGCACACCTAGAACTAACATCTTGTTCATGCTGCCTCTCTATTCAATTTTTGGGATAGTATGAGAGGTCCTACTTTTTCTTCTATTATTTTGGTTGCTTGGGATATTGGTCCTATCTTTATTATATGACAATTTTAGTTGGAAATAAATTATGAGATCTTCCAAGATCACCAAGTCTTATCGGTATGTTTGGAAAAATATTTTTGGACTCACTAAAATAAATTTTGGTGGCTAATTTTTTGTAGATGAAGTCTTAACATCCTACGATATTCGGATTTTAAGACAACATGATTTACGTCATTTGATTGAATATTGTTCCTTTTGTCTCTAGGCTCAAATCTTCTAATAAGGTGAATAAAGATGGTAAATGGCCTCCTAAGTTTTTGGTTTTAAAAATTTAACACTAATAGTTCCTCTCATGGAAACTTGAGTGATACAAGGATAGGTAGAGTTAGAGAAGATAGTGTTGGTTTGATTCATTTCTATTGGGATCAATACTAACAACCAAATGGAGGGTTGGGCAATCCTTGTGGCTCTTGATAAATATTGCGAGCTTGGTTGTAAAAACATAATGAGATGGATTCTATGCTTTTGACCTTCCTTTTAAATAATGAAAGGCTTTAAGAATCACCTTAGAGGCTGGCTTCTTATGTTGAATAGATTCTTTTCCTTTCATTTTTTTTGAGTCCCTCTCCTTTGTTCATATCCCCAAAGAATGAAATGTTGCCACATATTATTTGGCCAAAGGGGTCTCTAATATTAATTGGACTTCGCAAAAATAATTTCAACTAATTTGAGAAAATTTGAGTCAAATCCAAGATCCTTAAGCATAATAAGAATGGAAATCCATTCACTATTCTATGACTTTTGATCAATCTCTCACTATGTGGATCTAATCTTTGACATGTAATCATCATTTATCATAGTGGACACTTCTTATTTCTTGTTTAATCTAATCATTTCTCCTTGTTGACATTAAGAACTAAAAATATTTAAAACTATGTTGGGGATATTATTAGATCACTAAACTATCAAATTCTCATAGGTCAAATCTATAAAATGGTCAATTTAATGACCATATAAAATGTTGGGAAGCAATAAGATTGTGTGTAAATGTCCTAGAATGTAAATTTTGATATGGATATATTCTTTTTAGTGCTCTAATTGAAATGATCCTACAATGAATGTTTCTTGTGTGGTATTGGGAATTGAATGGTTTTTGGATTATTCTAGGATGTGTACTAATTTCCAAATTAATGCATTTAAATATAAAGGCATATCAAACTATCGTACTGTAAGTGTATACAAATTCAAATCACAATAACTAGTGGAAAGAGTATGAGTAAAAAAAAATGAATTTAATAATTTTAGTTTTGGGTTAAATTTTTGTCATGCAAGATCACTCCCATGCATCATGGAAATGACTCATGAAAATAAGTGTAGATAGTGGAGATAAGGCGTGAGTGAATGAAAGCATGGGCCAATACATGATAAGAATATGTGATAGTAAATATCAATACAATATGAATGAGGATGGATGTATGAAAATATATTTGTGATATAATCTAGACAAAGGGGTTCAATGAAGGATTGCACAACCTAATAACCTAACAATCTTCAATAAATTAATATGCATAATAAAGTAAAACAATATAACACACATGCGCTAAATTAGTCATCATATCATTTTTAAGCCTTTGAAACTCACCTGAACAAGACATCTCTAAAAATAGGATAAAAAAACTTGTAAGCCTTACATCTTCATAGTAGGTAACAAATATGAGTGGTTTAACCTTTCTCTTAGTTAACTTTTTCTAACCATCTAGAATAAATTTGGTTGAATTTTTAGTAGATTCCTTGTCTACTAGAAACACCTAGTCAATGCCTAGTGATGGAATAACACACATAGTGAACTCCTCACCTAATTTTATTGATTTTCAACATTCATTACACGGTTCAAAATTTTAATTGTTGACATGACTCATTAAGGTATCTTGCCATGGGTCATGGCATTCTTCTTCACCACCTATCTTGCTATTCGTGTGTTGTTCTCTTGATTTGTGGGTGAGCTTATTTTGGTTGAAATATGATGAGATTATCTCATGATGACAAAGTCATATTCAGTTTTCATAATTTCTTTCACACGTGCTAAGTTCTATAAGCTCTGAAGGGATGTTGTTTCATGTTATTGGCTAGATTTTGCACGTTTTGTGCAATCTGGTTGGTGATTATATTTGGCAGAATTTGGTAGAAATGTAGTGGTTTTCTTGCAGGCTCTTTATGGAGACTTCATTTAGGGTTTTTATTCTAGCCCGCTTCCATGAAGTCATGGATATTCATCCCTTCACGGTTTGTAAACTTCGCAGGTGTTTTGCCTTACAGTGCTCTCAAGAACTGTAGATGCCATAATTATGGTTCTAGGGTGGGATTGGTTGTGCAGTCATCCAATGGCCCCTCCAAACGAAGTTACTTCTATGTTTTTGTCAAATCTCATGGATGTCTTGTGGTGTGTAGAGTCAGTGAAGTGTCTTGCAGGGAATTATCTGTTACCTCATGTTTTCTCAATGCCTGTGCTTGAGTCTGCTGTGGAAAGTTATGATTTTCATCGTGGTAATAATGTGGTGGGAGGTGTTTTTTCCATGAACAACTGCTCTTGCTTCTCTTCTATGCACCATGGTTCATGATCTTGTGGTTGATAGTACTTCAGAATTCTTGGCTCGCCTCAATGAATTGAGACCCAAGCTGGGGGGCTCGTTATCATTCATGGTGTAAAACTTGTTCAATGCAGTTCAGTTTCTGTGTAGACACGCCTTGGAGGACGCACGTCTTGTTCCCTTCTTCCCTACTCCTACTGACCTTACCTCATCTTCTAAAAGTGGCACTTAATTTTGTTGTAATTCTCTGCCCTGGTGGTCAACCATTTTGTTGTTAGCCTTCAGGTCCCAGTATTGTATAATCATGGAGTATTTTGTGGCAGCTTTATGTTATGTATTATGATAATGCTGATGATGCATTCTTGCTGTGTCTCCTCTTTCTAAAGTCTTGTATAAGTGTTATCATCCTTGGGCACGAATTTTGAGTTTTTCTCTGCTGGTTCTAGCTTTGTATCTTCTTTGCCAATTATCAATACAAATCTTCTTTATAGTGGCTTTGCCACTTTTATTTAAAAACACAAACAGATATAGTGAACCTTAGGAATTCAATTCCCCACTTTTTTGGGTGTTTCATTATGGCCTAGGACTATGATAATGAATGAGATCCTTTGAACTGTTGAGGTAGAATTGAACCCCATCCATTGAACTATCTAAGATGAAATCCTACACTAGAGATGACATTGTCTAAGACTACATTTAGTCTCTAATGCCATTATTATCTTATCAAAGCCTTCTCACATATTTAGATTCCCTTAAATTTATAAACCTCACAAAAATCATGGAGGAAATATATGTGTTGACATGATACGTATCTGTAGTTAAGAGAAACAAATCCCCTAGTGTCATGCTACTTGTGTGGACCATTATCATTGAGCTTACTTGGAATGTATTTTTTAGATACAAGTCAAAAATTTATTGTAAAAAGGAGATTTATCTCTTCTTAGAATTTAAGATTACAATGGTATCCACGATTTCCCAAGAGAATGAGAATAGTAGAATATAATTATGTATGATATATATCTTCCCATGATTTTTTTTTTGCCTATTTATACTTTAGTTGGAAGGGGAATTTTTCCTTAATTACACATGCTTGGGAAAATTCCCATTCCATCATTGTGTGAGATATACTCTTCATAATGATATGAGATTATCAATGAATAAATCAAGAATTTGGCTATACCGAAACTCTAAGGTCTTAGCAGAAAAGTACCCCCATGTTGTGGTCTATTATGAATTTGGTTAGTGAGTCTATGTGGGAGTTAATCTCCCTAAAGAAATGTTTGATTGTGAATTCATTTAAATTTTCTTTAACATAGAAAAATCCACTTTAGGATTCCATTAATCTTCCAATTTTGTTCCCCCTATTCCTTATGGGGATGATAATAAACATCAAATCACCTTCAACTTGCACTCTTCTTATTTCAAGGTGGATGCATTTTTGGAGAACTAAGAGAAGTGCTTGATCCTCATATTTACTGTTTGTTCATTCTCTAGCCCTTTTGAAGTTTCTCCAATTAGAAAACCATCATGATATCTCAAAACAAAATTGCCTTGAAGATTCTAGGCTTGCTCCTAGAAGCACCATCAAAATTTAGCTTGTATCATCTAGTGGGAGGAGTTGTCCATCTTATTCCTTTCCTCAAGTTTGAAGGTGGATTATCTTGACCAGCCTCATGAATGAGGGTACTATCTAAACTATTGTAATCAAAATAATGAACATCCAAATTATCTTGCTCAACGTGTGACCATACTAGGGTTGCTTGAGGAAATGTAATTTATTATAAAAATAATTTAGGATTTATTCCTATATATTTATCCAATAATCAATTTTGTGTCAATAATAAGAACATATAATGCCAGATCCAAGGGTCAACCATGTCTAATATCTACTAAAAGGGTCCAATTATTTTGGTTGAGTGTCATTTCTAGAAAAGAAATCAAAGGAATTGGTAAAAATAATTTGAAATGATTGGGGAAACTTTGAGCCAAATCCAATAGCTCATCAAGAATAACAAGAATGAAAGGCCATTTAATATTTTTTGCTACATTGGGTCATTCCTTCATTGTGTGGATCTAATATATAATATGCAATCTTGATCTACCATAGTGTGCACTCCTCAATAGTTTAGTCTATCTTTTCTCCTTATTGATGTTAAGGATTAAGAATGTTTAAAAATACCTTTAGGATGTTCTGAGATCACTGCCCTAGAAAATTCTCTTAGGTCATCCCTAAAAAGAATAATGGACCATTAGGGGACAAGTTCTTTTAGGTTAACCCCTAGAAAAGATTGACTTTATCATTGTGCTACGGATCCACAAACAATTATGTAGATGTCCTAAGATGATGTAATATAAAATTAGATTATTTTTATTTTCTCTAATTGAAGTATGTTTGGCATGTTAATTCCTTTAATTTGAGTGATATTCAAATAATGTGTGTGGATGATAAATTAAAGTAACTGGATGCTTTAAATATGTGGACATAACCCTAAATCATGTGAACATATGTTTAATTGACACAAATAACCAATGAAATTGATGGGAGTTGGTCAAATCTAAATTTAAATTTTAAAAATTTAGTGAGATACATATACAAATGGAACATCATTATCACTCATATAAGATGGATCTAAGAGAAGAAAATGATAAATATAATAGATGATCAAATACATTAAAAAGTATGATAATAAAAATGAGATAAAAATAAATAAACCAAAATACCTCTAATAAAAATAAATGACAACTAAAAAATAAACCTACTTTGTACACAAAATTATACCATTTATTAATATATAATTATATGAAAACATTCAAAAACTAAATAAACTAAAATCAACATAGGTATGAGATTTCACTATTAGTAATTGTAAATGTTTTATTTACATGCATACCAAGCCCATGGTACAACAGTGAAGTTTATTTTTTAAATTATTGTGGAGGGAATGAAATTGCATCAAAGGTAAAATAACACAAATAACATGAATTAAAATGCGAAACACAAGTTATACCTTCAATAACCCTCCATGGATTGAGCTAAAGAGTGCATCCAAGTCTTGAAGATTTGATGAAGTGATTGGAATGCGGTTGCTCATAGTTCTTGCAACATAACCTTAGCATAAGAGATGTGTTGAAAATGGGATGGGAGGCCTCCCATTTATAGAAATGAGGGGAGAAATCAAGGGCCAAGATTGAATGGTTTATGAATGGCTAGGATTGATTGAGAAGTAGGGTTTGGATCAAGATTGAGTGAAGTATTAGGATTGTGACAAGTGTCACAAGATAGAAAGGGAGTAAGAAGTGAGGTGTGCTCACACATGTGTGACCACACATTGGGAAGAGAGTCATTAAATTTGTGTAAGAGATAGGGTGGCTTGTGTAAGAGATAGTGGAGGTAGGTGAGATGTAGGAATTTAAAATTAAGAAATAATGATAATAAGGATTAGGATGAGGGTTAGATCAATTAATCAAGGATTAATTGATTTAATGAGGATGGGTTGAGTTAATAAACCAAGGGTTTATTAACTTGGGTGGAGTTAAATGTTGGAGAATGGGATAATGAGGTTTAGTATGGGGATAGAGTTAACTAATCAAGGATTAACTAACTTAAGAAAGGTTAGGGGATTAGAGAAATAAGGGTAAAGGAGCTTTAATTAAATAAATGTGTATTTATTTAATTAAAGGTGGTAGATAAAGGAAATGGGGAAATTAAATAAATAAATAAATATTAATTAATTAATTAATGGGTTTGGATAGGCTAAAATGAGGTGTAGATGGGTAAGATCACATTTTAGGTGTCTACATTTTTTCCCTTTTTGAGATGATGTTGTAACTAAGTGAAGTAACATCATTTCAAAGAAGAGTAAAACATAGTGGCTAGGAAAGGGATAAGGACTAGAAGCATGATGCCTCAATCACTAGGAAGGATGAGGAAGGACGAGGAAGGATGATGAGGAGGTAGTATGCCCCCTCGAGAGGACATGCGGGTTAGGAGAACATGGGTGTGCTCTCAAAATGGATGGGAAGGCTAAAGGATGAAGGATAAAAAGATGAAAAATATAAGGATGGATGGGAGAAGATAAGGATGATGAAGATGTAGATGGAGAGGGAGGATGGATAATCAACATGCTACAATGATAAGGCAAACCTAGATTCAATATTGTACTTGAAATTATGCACCAAGGTATAAGGAACCAAGATGACAATGTGCCAAGTACATGATCAAAAGGTCAAGTGATAACTGTAATGGCGTGAATTTTCCCCCCTTACAAATTCCACATTTACTTACCTCCTACCTTAGAAAATTAAGTTTGATAATGCAATTCCATTCTCTTTATCCATTTTCCATCCACTTGGCGACATGTTTTCATGTTGGTGGGGGATATTCTCTCTGGGACGCTAGCACGATGCGTGGACGTCTGCGCAGCACACTGCCATCCTAACATGATTCTCACCTTTGGAATTTGCAGAGGTGTTACACTCCTCCATTAGACATGAGGTGTACTATCTCCTGCCCTTTAGATCGACTTTGAACAACTCTTTTTTCTCCATTATTGCCTTCAAATTGCTATCTCATTCATTCAAGTCATGTTATTGGAATTCCACTTGATCATTCTCACTTCTACACACTCACTTTTAACTCCTTCAAGCTCTACCACCTCCATTGAAGTTGCAAATTGGTATTTTGGTTGGCTCAATCTCTTCATTGTTGTGGAAATGTTGATCTTTGACAGCTTGCGAGTTCAATCCTTCTCCCATTTTCCTTGAGTGGACATGGTTGAAGGGGATATCACTCCATTTTCCTTTTCTCTTGCATTATCATTTTAATATTGTAGCATATTGTTGTTCAACGTATTGCTTAGTATTGTTGCTTCAATATCTTTCTTTATCACATTTCTCTATCATTGCAATATTGATTTTCTCTGGAGGTGGAAACACCATAGTGGGGGACTGACTGCGGTATTCCTCTAAACATAGCCCCAAAATTTTCTCATTCTTGTGTGTGGTTTGTTCATGGAGTAGAGATCTTGAAGATATCAACCCGTCGATAGGAAGGTGCACTTTCCTTACCCTCCTTTGTCAATTCGTAGATTAGGTAAAGTTAAAGGATTCTTCTTGTTACACTATTGTTTTGTTATGTTCTATTTCTATTATTGCATTAAGTCATACCCATTAGGTTGTTAGTGAGTTTCTTTTAGTATCTGATTGTACTTTATGATTTTTTTTGTACGGATGCCAATGCCCCACTGAGACGCCAGTGTGCCACACTATAGTCCTCTAGAAGTGAGTTGACTAAGTTACAATCTAGACTATGGAAATTTTCTCACTTGACTTCTTGAAACATTCAGGCTTGTTAAAGAACAACAACAACCTGGTTGTTCTTCCTTTTAGTCTTTAAACCTTAAAATCTCTCGAAACATTCCATTAGCTTGAGGTAGATCAGGGTAGCCTATTGTTATGGACCCTCCCATGACTTGGGGTCCTAAGCATTCAGTCCTCGTCTTCTATATTTTGGTGAACCCGGTATGAAACTTTGCAGTATCTATTTCTTTGTGTTGAGGTTCTTTCTCTCATGTATGTATAGGTTGTGGACTTGTGTATTGTGATGCTTTATGAGCTTGATGAATCAATCTACAACTTCCAGATACATAGTTAGAAGAAGTGTGTGGCACTTAGAAATGGATTTTTAAAAGGTCATTACCGCTCTTGCTTCCCAGGAGATGGTATCAACGAAAAAGATGAGTTTCTTCAATGAAACTACTCGTGTCCCTACTCCTCTTGTTTCTCCTAAAGCTCCACCTCTAGACAAGGATGAAGCTATCACTATTCCTGCAGAGCACCTCTTGGCCTTAGATAAGAGGCTTTTAGATCTTAGGAACCATTTGAGGAAAAATCAAAACATGGCTAGGGCCGTTAGAGTTGTTAATGAAATCAAATATATGCTCTAGACAAGGATTAGACAAACATAGAGTTTCTCCATGGCCTTACCAATATAATGGAAGGATACATCCCTTCATACAACCCTAGGTCAAGTATTACATGAGGTCTTGTGCTCTACGCTTATGAAAGATAGATTGGCATCTCAATGCCTACAACATCGGTATGCATGGCTGAAACGGGCCCTTCCGTCAACATCTCCACTCCTGCTCTGCCTCCTACTGTCAAAGGGAGCAGAATACCCTTAGGATTCAATGTCCTTCCTCCTGGGGGAAATACTAGCTTTGGTGGTGGGATTTCTAGCAGAATGGGTGCTGGTGCTTCTGGTATATCTGGTGCTCTTGGTGGCTCTGGTGGTGGTCATGGTGGTGGCTCTAGCAGTGGCTATGGTGGTGGCTATAGTGGTGGCTCTAGCAGTGGTCTTGGTGGTGGTTCCACTGGTCCTACTTCTTCATCTAATCCTGTTTTGAATGCCCTGCTACAAAATGCGGGTCAAATGCATAACCAATTAGCGAGCATGTCCCAAGCCTCTGCCCAGCTGATCTATCATTCTTTCTTCTGACATAGCCCTTTTTTGGTGGCAATTCTAAATAATCCCATCCCCCAAGGGATGAAGATTCCTAAGTTTGAGAAGTACAGTGGTAAAGGAGATCTGCAAACACATGTATTAGCCTTCAACACAATGTGTACAAACTTCTTTCACCACAATAAATTATTTCCTTGATCTCTCAAGGACACAACACTAGAGTGGTACTACTCCTTTCCTGCCAACTCCATATTCTCATTCAATAACTTGTTAATCAGTTTCTCTAGTAGTTCTAGGCTAACATCAGGCCGAAGATGGCCTTTTCGGACCTCATCTGATGTAAGCAGGGAGAGCATGAGAAGATTACTAATTTCATTGCTCAATACCAATCACTCTTTTCACAGATCTCTTACCTACTACTCGACTCAGACATGCAAAAGGTGTTCATTGACAACCTGGAAGAGACCTTGGTAGGAGAATTTTTCCTTAATGAAGTACCCTTCTTTTGTGCATCTGTGTGTGGTGTTGTGGGAATATTATTAGACATTCATTTAGTTCGAGGGATCTTCCTCATGCTCCCATCCTGAAGGAAGGTCTATTGTATCAATTTTAGGAAAAGGAAAAACTATTGCAAATGTAGTCACTGCATCTAATGAAAAAGGCCTCAAGCACAACAAACAGTTCGCAAAATTGTATGAATCTTACTCTTCTATTTTGAAGAAATTGTTGAAAGAAAAGGTTATAACCTTGGAAGATTCTTGACCTCCTTAGAGAACCTCGCCTTGACTGGTATGATGGAAGTACGTTCTGCCAATACCATCACGTCCACGGGCATGATATTGAACATTGCATGTGTCTGCATCGTGAAATATAAGATCACATTGATGACGATACTATCTACCTTGATGGTAAAAAGTAGAATACGAATAAGTCTATGGCTAAGGAAAATAATGAATTTTAGATTTATACGGATCTGTTTTCATCTCACTCTGCAAATTTGATCATTAACCCTTCTGGTGCTTCCCTCGAGGCCTCAAAGTATGTAAATATGGTTTTGTTTACTCACATTCCTCCCCCTCAATCTATGATGAGTTCACCAAATATAACTTTTACATTGCAATATCTGCCCATGAATAAGAATCCTTCTCCCCTATATATTCCCTCTCGCATCAATGGAAACATTGTGACAGGAGTCCTTGTGGATCCTGCGTGTCGCATGAACATTATTACGGAAGAGACTCTTCTACTAAACTCTCTACAAAGGGAGGAGTATGAAAAAAAAAACCCACAATACGTACCCATGATGGTCTCTCTCTTGCTCCTTATGGTTCTATAACTCTTTATGTCCCAGTGGTACCTAGGGATGTGAATGCTACCTTTAATGAAATTATAGAATTTGACTTGTTTAGAGTTAATCTAGGAATCCCATGACTAGTTTCTATGAACAGAGTCACTTATGTTATCCATAAGTGTTTGAAATTCTCTCACAAAGGTGCAATGCATGTTGTGGATGACACTAGATATCAACTGATGGTATTGTGTGGGGGATATTCACTAGATCATTTTTGGCCCACCTTGGTGGGTCTGCTTCCTCCAAGAACAAACCTGCTTTATCAAAATTGTGTTAAATATAAGACTGGGGGCAAGGTGCAACCAAGAATGACCTACCCTATAACAAAATAATAGGCTACCTCTTCCTCTCAAAAGGGGAAGGGGAAGTCTTCTTGTGATCAGGAGCCTTCTCCTTGTTCTATAGTTCCACTTGCTTCTATCTCTCGCCCTATTGTGGCACCTTTGTCTTTCGCCTCCATGCATCTCATGGGGAGTCCAATGGTTCCTACTTAGTAGAAGGCCAAGCGTCAGGTGTTCGACCTTTTTTTCTTGCCCATGGTGCCTTGATCCATCATGTATGGTAAGGGGAAGGGTCCCCATGGAGTTTCTTCTATGTATTGGCATCCATTCCTATTACTCTTGCCCCTAAGGTAGCAACTGGGAAGAGGCATACCACTAAGGCACTTGAGTCTACTTCTCTGTCGGTTGTTGTATCCATTCCTGTATCTCTTCCTCCTACTTCTGTCTAGGAGTCACTCCCTCCCTTGAAAACGATTGTGATGGAGACTCCCATTGCAGAACAGGTGCATCCTGCTCCTCTTCAAGCTGTAGCTTCTAGCTCTTAGAGCCGAAGAAACCACCTTGTGTATGAGCGTAAGTGTCAGAGGAAAGATCTGGATACTAATAAGGCTTCTTTGTAGGAGGAAGGGGAGCCGACAACTCTTGCTTTGGTGTCTTCTGTTGTGCCCTCCTCTTTTGCCCCTTCTGCTTTGGTTCTTGTCACCCCAATCTTGCTTCTAGCTCCCCCCACGAGCGTGGATGATCCTCAACCTAAAAGGGTACAAGTGTTCATCACTCCCTCGGTTGAGCCTCCTCTCCTGATGTCCCTTTTGTAGATCTTTCCTTTTCCTAAGCCCATGGATATGTCAAATACCTCAGTGGTGTCCATTGTGGTTTTGTCTTCTTCTTCCTTTGCTTTCACTTCTTCTATGGGGATCTCACATCCTTCGATGAAGCGCAAGTTGGAGGATGACCCTACTTCTAATGGGGGCCAGAAAAGAGGATTGCCTTCTTTTAAAGCTAGTTTTTCTTTGGCTTGCACCCTCCTAGTGATGGAGGTGGCCCTGGCTTCCCTCGAGCTTTTCATTTCTCCAAGTCTTTTAGTGAGGTTGGTAGTGGGTCTCAGGTGCCTCCTTCATCACTTGCTTAGTTGACACATGGCACTCCCATCAAGTGCATGTTCAACTCAATGGATGATGTCCCGACTCTGTTGGTGTTTTTTACAAATTCAATGATGTTTACCTCACAAGAGTTGAGAAAAGAAGACCTCGAGGGGCCCTCTTCCTTAGCTCTTGTTGCAAGAGAGTTGGAGGGTGCTCCCCTTGCTATCCCACCCTTGTAGGCTTGTATACCTTCCTCTTATAATGATCTAGATTGGTAGAACGATGACCTCTTGATTGATGAGGACTAGGAGAGCACCTCTTCTTTATCTGTAGATTAGATTGGTGTGTCTGTTGTGTTTCCCCTGTGCTTGCTTTATGTGTTCCTAGAGGACCCTTTTCACCCTTGTAGGTGCTTAGATATAGGAGTGTTTGTGTTGTGAACTTGTATTTGTTACATCATTCTTCTCTTTTTTGTGTCTTGATTTTCAACAATTGGGGACGATGCAAAGTGTTGGGGGAATTTAGGCCTCCCTTCCATGTTGACCCAATTTTTTATTTTTATTTTGTTTTTTGTGTACCCTTCTTCAAAATTTGATATGGTAGGGGATTGATTATAGTTCATATATATTAATATATTATATCTATCTATCTATATCTACGAGTAGTTCTAACCCTAAAATATTAGATCCCCCTATCTCTTGATTTCTTTGTCTTTTCTTATGTTTCCTTTTCATCTTTCTCTCTTCTTTTCTTGTTTCATGATGTTGTGGTGCCTATGTTTTGTCCCTCGTGTGTGCAACAAAATTTCCACAATTACGTCTTGTCATGTATTGCGAGCCACAACATCACTTTCTTCTCTCTCCTTAGGATGTCACGTGCCTTTGTGTTTAGCACACACCATCCTAAGGGGGGGCTATCATATTGCTTCAATTTTCAAAAATGTATATTCGATGGCCAATGAATCCCTCATTGAAAATGTTGTATTTTAAAAAAAATAGTATTCTTCAAACAAGGGCCCCTCTCTTTTGAAGGGTTCCCAAGGGACCCCTTTGAAAGCTCCTCCTTCAATTGTTGACTATTTACATGACTGTCTGTCTACTTGCGTGGATTTTTTCTAACATGTTTTTTCTATAGATTAACATGTTGCTTTGTAGGACTAAGCACCTGTGAAGCTGCTTTTTCAATCAAGCTTGGAGGACCGAGCACCTCGAGCTTTCCTTGCAGGGATGAGCACCTATAAGGGCCTATCATACTTTACAGAGCCTTTAACATCTAGCCTTCCTTAGGACCGAGCACCTTTGACACCTCCTTTTTAGGATCGAGCACCTGCATAGCCTTTTGTTCACCTTTTGTAGGTCTAAGAGCCTGCAATGCATTTGTTCAAATCTCCTCAAGACTGAGTACCTATGGAGCCATCCCCTCATCCTATGCATTCAAGTGTGTCAGATTATGGTCTGCTTCCTTGACAATTTAGGTACACATTTCTTAGCTCTCACTCTACTTTACGGTGCATTCGCTGACACTTACACTCACTAAAGTGGGGGAAATGTAATGGCATGAATTTGTACCCCTTGTAAATTCTAAATTTACTTACCTCCTACCTTAGAAAATTAAGTTCGATAATGCAATTTCATGCTCTTCATCCATTTTCCATCCACTTGGCAGCCTATTTTCATGTTGGTGGGGGATACTCTCTCTAGGACACTAGCACAATGCATGGACGTCTGCTCAACACACTGTTGTCTTAACAGGATTCCCACCTTTAGAATCTGCAAAGGAGTTACACTCCTCCATTGGACGCGAGGTGTAACATCTCCTACCTTTCAGAATGACTTTGAATGACTCTTTTGCCTCCATTGTTTCCTTCAATTTTCTATCTCATTAATTTAACTCATCTTCTTGGCATTCCACTTGATCATTCTCACTTCTACACACTCACTTTCAACTTCTTCAAGCTCTACCACATCCATTGAAGCTACAAGTTGGTATTTTGGTTGGCTCACTCTCTTTGTTGTTGTGGAAACATTGATCTTTGATAGCTTGTGAGCTCCCTCCTCCCATTTCTCTTGAGTGCACATGGTTGAAGGTGATATCACTCCATTTTCCTTTTCTCTTGCATTATCATTTTAATATCGTAGCATATTGTTGTTGAACATATTGCTTGGTATTGTTTCTTCAATATCTTTCTTTATCACATTTCTCTATCATTTCTATATTGGTTGTCCATGAAGGTGGAAACACCAAAGCGAGGGATTGACTACGACTGTCCTCTAAGTTCATAGCCCCAACATTTTCTCATTCTTGTGTGTGTAGGTTGTTTGTGGAGTGGAGACCTCGAAGATATTAACCCATTAGTAGGAAGGTGTGATTTCCTTACCCTCCTTTGTCAATTCATAGATTAGGTCAAGTTAAAGTATTCTTCTTGTTATGCTATCATTATGTTTTGTTCTATTTCTATTATTGCATTAAGTCATACCCATTAGGTTGTTAGTGGGTTTCTTTTAGTCTCTGATTGTACTTTACACTTTCTATTTGTATGGATGCCAATGCCCCACTGAGACTCTAGTGCACCGCACTGTCTTCCGTGTCTTGCATTATAGTCCTCTGGTAGTGAGCTACCTAAGTTACAGTCCAGACTCTGGAAACTTGCTCACCCGACTTTCTAAAACATTCAAGCTTGTTAAAGGACAACAACCTGACTGTTCTTCCTTTCAACCTTTAAACCTTACACTCTCTCGGAACATTCCGTTAGCTTGAGGTAGATCGGGGAAGCCTATTGTTCTAGACCCTCCTATGACCTAGAGTCCTGAGCAGTCGGTTCCCCTCCTCTACACAAACATATTCCTTATAACACCATGATATGGAAGACCATGATGCCCCTATGGAAATAGAGTGCAAGAGACCATGCAAACAATGATAAAGCACACAAGCAACAAGCAAGCATAACAAACCAAAAGCAAACAAGGACTATACTCCAAGTCAAGCTAAAAACTGATTGATGGATTGGTGATGATGATGATAAGGGTGGAAAAGTAAATGATAAGAATAATGAATACCTCAAGGATTGTGTTGTTAATGATAAGAAAAAAACATGGATTGGGAAGGATACATCCCTATGATAATAGTTGGAATAAAGTGGATCAATGGATTTGAGCTTGATTTGGATCAAAATGATGGATTTGTTTTAGGATGATTCACTAGCTTGTAAGATTGGATTGCATGGATTATAATTGATTGCATTGGATAGGATTGGATGGGGATGGTTGGATTGGAGGGATGGATGTATTGGATGAGATATGATCATATGGAGGATAGGATGATTAGGATAGAAAATGGATGGGATCCAATAACAAGGGATAATAAAGTCTTAGGAAAAGGATGGAAGGATAAATGGATTATGTGGGTAAGAGATAAATGGATTTAGTGGATGGAAGATAGGTGATGGGAGATAAGAGGATAGTGGATGAAGGATAGGAGGTAAAAACTCCAAGGACTAGTTGAAAAGGACTAAGATGCCCCTATAATATAGGGGGATTCACTACTCATGAGTTCTCTTCACTTAGAGAGCCTCATGACGCGAACTACCCTATACAACCTCAATGGAACAACACAGAAGTTTGAGAACCCAAAAGAGCAGGTCACATAGATTCTCTAGAAAAATTGACAAGCTCTCGACCAAAGGATGACAATGCAAAATACGAACAACAACGCGACGTGCTGCCATCTTGGAGGCGTGCTAGCGTCTCGTAGGGACCAGAAAGCGAGAATGTCACAAAAAATGGCTAAGTGATGACTTACACTCTGATTATTGAGAACTTCTAGAATGAAAGGAAGCAACAAGAAGTAATAAGACTGAAATGAAGTAAAATAGAGACGATAAGGAGAAGAAAGGAAAAGAATACTTACGACAGTGTGGGTGATGAAAGTTCCAGCTTGTGAATGTCTTCAATACCTGCACACAAGAGGAAGAGAGAAATTGTTGGGTGGTTGTATAGGGGCCTGCCTCAGTCAGACCCCATTTTGGTGTTCCTACCTCCATGGATAGCCAGATAGATAGAGAGAAAAGTAGAAATGAAGTAAAGAGCACTTAAAGCACTACAAAATAGTGTTATGCTACTCAACCAAGTAATAGAGGAGAGGAGTGAAAGCTTACGACCTCCACCAAGAGCACTCAAGGTTGCTTGGGGGAGAAAATGAGAGGAACTCAAGCTTCTGTTACAATGGTGTTTTGTTCCACACTTGCTCTATTGAAGTGGTGGAGTGTTGATGTTGTTGCTGTGAAGTGTAAAGTGTTTGGAGAGCTAAGAGAGGGCTCAGAGAGAGTTAGAGAGTTAGAGTGTGAGCTCAATGCTTGGAAGAAGATACAAAGAGATGTGTAGAAGATGGTAGAAGATGATAGAAGATCATAAGAAGTTGAAATGCATATGGAAGGGATGAATTTGAAGAAGAGATGAAGAGAAATGACCATATTCGGGTCGATCGGCTGAGGAGGGCATTACAAATCAGCCCCCAATGGGAAGTGTAATGCCTTTGTAGGCTACAGACGCGGGAATCTGTTAGGGACGTAAGCGTTCCGTGGGGACATCTACGTTCCGCGCGGGCATCCCCAATAGAAACGCCTCCATTGACCCTCAAAATAGGTGTTAAGTGCGATGTAAGTAGCAGGCTTAGGTGGAATTAAGCCTCCAAACTTGGTTTTTTAAGGTGGATAAGGGAAAAAAGGGGATTTGCACATGGGGTGCAAATTTTCTCTTATACATTTTTCCCCCACTTTAACGAGCACGAACACTGATGAGTGCTTAGTAAAGTAGATCAAGAAAGAGTAGGGTTAGAACGTATACTTGAACTATCAAGGAAGCAAGCTGTGATTTGGCAAACCCAAGAGTGCAGGGTCAAAAGAGGACTTCATAATTCCATGGAATTATGAAGTTGAAGAGAGAGCATATACTTAGGATGAAGAAGATGCAGATCTTCAATCTGATATATACAAGAGAGAAGAGAAATATGGAAATGAACAAAGCGCGTGGTGAAAGCAAAAATCATTCAGAAGTAGAACCCGTACCACTAAGTAAGTGTGTGATAAAATCAAACCTCGCTCGAGGAGGAGAACTCGTATCACAAAAGAGGTGATAAAAGAAAACCCTGCTTGAGGAGGAGAACCCGTATCACCAAGTAAAAAGTGCGTGGTGAAAGAAAAATCTGCTCAGGAGTAGAATGCGCACCACAAAATAGGTGATAAAAGCAAACCCCACTCGAGGAGGAGAACCCATATCACCGAATAAGTATGTAAAGGAGCTCTACAAGTTCTCGATCCTGCAAAGAAAGTAAGCAGACAGTCACGCAGACCATTGTCAAGTTGGAAGACTTTCAAAGGGATCCCTTGGGAACCCAGCATGAAAAAGAGGGGTCCACTCAAGGGACGCACTATTTGAAAAGCGAGGCCTAGTCAGGTTGCCCCCAAGCTAGATGAAAAGTTGTGAAATAGGTCTAGTCAAGCTGCCCCCAAGCTAGATGTGAAAGAATCCATTTGAGAGGAAAAGATTTCAAAGAGGTCCCTTAGGAACCCTTCAAAAGAGAAAAGGGGTCCACTCGAGGGACACTTCAATTGAAAGAGAGAGTGAAGAGAGGGGCCCTTAAGAAGGACGCACATCTCCGAAATGATTTATCACTTCCCCCAATGTACATGAGAGGAGAACCATGCAAGATACTTAGAACAGGATAGAGGTAAACCTTGATATCACTTGTCATGCAAAGTAAAGGCAGGTGCATCAATCAGATGGGAGTTTGATGGCGCCTGAATCATGAAGTTGTTGTATTTTTTCTTTCAAGGCCTTACATTCACTAGTGGAATGGCTAGGCACTTGATGGTATGCACAGAAAGAATGATGCTTATGAATTTTCTTACATTTAGGAGAATGAAGGGTGATCAAGCGGGCTTTAAGAAGCCTCAACAAGATGCACTCTTTCTTGGATAAGGAATGAGGAGCATGAAGCAAACCTTTCTGTAAGAATTGGCTATGAAGGTAGCCACCCAAGATCTAGAGGCCTAATAGAAAGCACAAAAGAGAGAGAATAGAATATGACAAGAATAAACTGTATTCAATGTCAATAATATAAGATGATATAATAGTACAATAATTACATAGGAGACCCCTTGGTTATATAGCCAAGGTGAGAACATAGGAGGGCATAAGATTATGACAAGTGTCATAATCTTATGACATGAGACAACAATGAAGAGTTATCACTCCATCTAAAGTGGAAAAGGATAATGTGATAATCTCCACAAAAGGTGGAGAGATGATCACATGATGTGTCCACCAAAGGTGGAAGTGATGAGGTAATGACATGTCAAGTCCACCAAAAGTGGAAAATCTCCAACAACCTCCTATGTGGTCCCTAAGTAAACTTAACTAAGGTGTAATCGGGACCTAGGACAAGGTACAAGACATTTAATTACACCAACACCTCCCTTAAGTGTAACTTAGGGAGAATGCACACAAATGCAAACAATGCAAGATGGGTCCCGACTACTAGGCCATGTTAGGTACCCATGTACAAATGCAATGAAATCTCTCACAAGTGGAGTAAAGATAGAAAAACCGAGTGGGAAAAACTACCCCCAAAGAGATGAAATACAAAAAGCTATGAACATCGCATGAGAAGGATAAAACCCCATGTGAGGAAAAATTCCCCCCCATACAAGAGAAGAAGAGAGACAAGGTAGCCCCCCCTCAATGTACAATGATCACCAATGGAAGATGCTCGAGAAGGAATGAAGAAGCTACTCCAAAATTGTCGAACAACGTTCCTCCCCTTGGGAAGAAACAATACCAAAGGTGTATGAATGAAGTTTCCCCAATCCACAAGTGAAGAAGGAAGAAACCTCAAAATGTAAGAAGTCTCTGAAATCTGTTCAAATGTCCCTGTGTTGATGCTGAAAGATGCCTTCCCTAAACCATGTGAAGCTGCAATATAGTCACCTCCTGGAATCTGTGAGAACCCCTTTGCAACAACACTCTCATCTGCTGAAAAAGACAACTCAAGATCTAGCAAGGATGAAGGTAGAACATACTCCAAAGATGATGTCTCCTCAAAAGAGAAAGTGGCCTCCTCCAACTACTGTAAAGATGCATCCACAATCACATCAACCTCGAAAGACTGATCATGTAGAGGAGGGTCAAAGTGTTCCCTCGCAACAACTGAAGAAGAATCACCTTCATCAAAGCCAAGATGTAAGTAATCAAATGTGTCTCCCAAATCTGCAATGTAGGATTCCACAAACAAACTGCCAATGTTTGTCAAGTAGTCATCCCATGAAGCTGCTGCTGGAAGACAAGGTATACACTGTTGCACTGAATCACAAGGCACTAAAACTGTTAGAACACAAGTATCATCAGGTACATCAGTCAATGTAGAAGATGGAGTATCAACAATAGGTTCAAGAACCTCAGGACTAGTGAGCACTCCAAGATTCAAGTAACCATACTCAATCTCCTCAAGTGTGTCCACACTAGGGTGAACTGAATCATCAATAGGAGCAAAACATGAGAAGGTGTAGAACCGAGAATGATCATCAACCTCCCCAACTGCAACAAGAGCCTTGCTATGCAAATCCTGAACAATGACAGAATTTGGTGTGAACTCTACACTCTTTCCTAAACCACTATGTGTAATCTGATAGATGGAAAGGATGTTTCTTGACAAAGTAGGCACACATAGAACATCATTAAATGCTCCACCTTCAACGTCAATAGAACCCTTCCCAAAAACTGCCAAATAAGTGTTGTTGGCCATCAAATTGGGTGGTGATGAACAAGAATCAAATGAAGAGTACATATCCTTGGACGAAGTCATATGATGCGAAGCTCCTGAATCAAGGATCCACTAATCTATATTGGAATCTGCAACTGCAAGAAATGCTTGCCCCTTTTGTTTCTCATATTGAGATGATGAAGAAGGAGAAGAGCTTGATGTTGTTGCCATGAGAGTTGTTCCTTTTCCCTTAGAAGAAGTGGAAGGGGATGAATCCTTCTCTTGATATGTAGCTGGCAAGTTGATGTTGTTCTTCTTAAGGATGTGTTTCAACTCATCAATTTGCTTAACATGACAACGATGCTCTTCATGACCAATCTTTTTGCAATATGCACATGTTGGTTGCTCCCTCTTGCTTGAATTGTTGTACTTCTTTGAAGAAGATGAAGTTGAGCTTTGTTGTGGAGGAGTGGATTGTTTGTTCTCTCCTTGTGGCTTTGGTGAAGATAGCTTTTGATCTTTCCCTTTTCCTTGCTTATTGTTTCCATGATTGACCACCAATGCTCTTGAAGTTGAAGACTTTAGAATGCCCATTTTCCTCAACTTATTTTGCTCAAGAATCAAAAGATCTATGAGAGCCTCAAAATATGGTGATGTGAAGTTACTTATTGTCAATGAAGGTAGCCACCCAAGATTTAGAGGCCTAATAGAAAATCCCACAAAAGGTGGAGAGATGATCACATGATGTGTCCACAAAAGGTGGAAGTGATGAGGTAATGACATGTCAAGTCCACCAAAAGTGGAAAATCTCCAACAACCTCCTATGTGGTCCCTAAGTAAACTTAACTAAGGTGTAATCAAGACCTAGGACAAGGTACAAGACATTTAATTACACCAACACTTTCTCTTGTGGAGAAAATTTTGACTTCTCACAAGAAGAAGAAGAAGAAGGCATGAAGATAAAAGAAAAAGGAGGAGGATCTCCATAGAGAGCATCATTCCGGAAATGGGGATTATGCTTATTTACGGGATCACTATCAACCTTCTTGATAGGACTAACAACATTAACCTCTTTAACATAAGTGTGATCATCTTCCTCAGAAGGAGGATCAACACCAAGAACATTACAATTTGCATTCACCTTACCCCACGATACAGAAGAGTAAGCATCTGCAATAGCGGGTGCAGATGATGTTATCGGAAGGTCTAAGTGGATCGGGTTGACTTTATATTCCTGAGTGAAGGAATCTGTAAAGTCTGAGGAACCCCAATCATCACCAAGACATGCATTCCTTTGAGAAGAGGTAGAAGGAGCACACTCAGGACTCCTTGCTTCAGAAGGACCTTCTTTAGGGACATTTATCTCAAGAGTACCCTTTGTAGTAGGTACTGCTAGAGTAAACATCAACACATTGGAAGATACTGAAGGGATAAGAGTAGGCACAATCGAAGCCCGACCAACAACTGCCATTTCACATAAGTCCATAGCATTAGGGTCAACCTTGATTATGACTACTTTATTATTACAAATGAACTTAATAGATTGTGTAAGGTAGACGAGACTTCACCCATAGCATGAATCCACGGTCTACTAAGAGGAAGGTTGTATGGTAACTTATCTGACATAACATATATAAGAGTGGATATAGTAACAGGTCCAAGCTGCAAAGGTAATACTATCGTACCTATAGCTTGTCACACAACATTATCAAACCTACGAATAACAATAGAAGATGAGTCAACATTAATCATAGGAAATAGATCAATGCTACATACATTGAGCACTGAACCAACGCCAATGAGAGTACGTCTAATGCCAATCTTATTAATGTTAACTATGATCATTAAAGGGTCTACTTGCTTCTGTACTTTTGGGGGCAGGAGCTCCTGTAGACATAATGTGTTATTCGATGAATCCGCATAAATATATGCCATCAATGCATTAGCATCTATCGGCCAAGCAAAAGAAGGCAAGAGGATCTCTTGCAAGGCTTCTTGAAGCATACCTTGATAAAATGGAGCAGACTGAAGCAAGTCCCATAGTGAGATCTTAGTCGGAGTAACCTGAGGTTGCTCAACAAGATCATAATCACTAGGTGCTTGAAGAATCCTTGGTTGTTTATTCATTTTATTCTCATAAGTATGGGCTACCGCTCTATAAGAGGGAGCCTTAGAAAGACCGAGAGATCCACCATCAAATGGAACACCGTCAATAGAACAAATCCTTTTAGAAGGACTAGCTGGAGTGACGTAAATGACTAGTTTCTTAGGCCTTTGAGGGGCATCAAAGACATAGATTACATTTACAGAATCATCACAGCTAGTAGAATGATTATTTGAAGACATATTCTCAACATCGATCCAAACAAGATCAAATGTGGAATAATCATTTGAATAAAAATTCTCAACATCAATCCAGGGAGAATCAGATGTGGAAGGAGGTTCATCATTCACAAATACATCCTCTCTAGAAGAGGGTGCATTGGAACAAAGATATGACTCATCATTCACAAACACAACGTCTCTAGAAGAGAGTGTATTGGAATGAAGGGTAGATTCATCATTCAAAAATGAAACATCTCTAGAGGAGGGTGAATTGGAAGGAGTAAGGAATTCATCATTCACAAATGCATCATCTCTAGAAGAGAGTGCATTGGAATGAAGGGAAGGTAGAGTAATATTAAGAAAAGTATCAATGATTTCATCTTCTTGCGACAAAATATCCTCTGAAGTAAGAGGACTTTCATGAGAAGGATCAAAGATACCAAGTGACATGGGTAAAGCCAAGTCACTATCACATGCATTAAATGGAACATCACTAACATTTTGAACAAAATTAGATACATAACTAATAAAAGAAGATATTAAATCCATTACAATTTTTTCAGTATTTTTTATGTTCTCGTAATTTGCATTTTCAGAGGTCTCCATAGCAGAATTTGAGGTCGGAACTTGCGTCGGTCCCTAAAATTTGACTGCCAAAGGCACTTGTATTTTAGGGATTGAACTAGTTCTCTAGGAGACATTTCCAACGATGCAAACGGTTATGAATTTTGAGCATCGAGTCAAAAGTTGTGACCTCGCCAAGTAGGGGTAAATATATTCCTAGTTTTTCAAAGAACAATGTTCTTCACGTCGAGTTCACCAAAATGTAATATAGGGGGATTTGCTACTCACAAGTTCTCTTCACTTAGAGAGCCTCACAGGGAAAACTGCCCTATACTACCTCAATGGAACAACCCGAAAGTTTGAGAATCCGAAAGAGCATGTCACAAAGATTCTTTGGACAAACTAACAAGCTCTCAGCCAAAGGATGACATCATAGAATACAGACAATAGCGTGGCGCGCTGGCATCTCGGAGGTGCATTGGTGTCTTGTAGGGAGTAGAAAGTGAGAATGTCTCATAAAATGGCTAAGTGACAACTTACACTCTGATTATTGAGAACTTCTAGAATTCAAGGAAGCAACAGGAAGTAATAAGACTGAAATGAAGTGAAATAGAGATGATAAGGAGAAGAAAGGAAAATAATACTTATGACCGTGCGGGTGATGAAACTTCCAGCTCGTGAGTGTCTTCAATATCTACACACAAGAGGAAGAGAGAAATTGTTGGGTGGCTGTATAGGGGCCTGCCTTAGTCAGACCTCGTTTTGGTGTTCCCACCTCCACGGACAACTAGATAGATAGAGAGAAAAGTAGAAATGAAGTAAAGAGCACTTAAAGCACTACAAAATAGTGTTATGCTACTCAACTAGGTAATAGAGGAGAGGAGTGAAGGCTTACCACCACCAAGAGCACTCAAGGCTACTTGGGGGAGAAAATGAGAGGAACTCAAGCCTCTACTGCAATGGTGTTTTGTTCCACACTTGCTCTACTAAAGTGGTGGAGTGTTAATGTTGTTGCTGTGAAGTGTAAAGTGTTTGAAGAGCTAAGAGAGGGCTCAGAGAGAGCTAGAGAGTTAGAGCGTGAGCTCAATTCTTGGAAGAAGATATGAAGAGATGTGTAGAAGATGGTAGAAGATGATAGAAGATCAGAAGAAGTTGAAATGCATATGGAAGGGATGAATTTGAAGAAGAGATGAAGAGAAATGACCATATTTGAGTTGGTCGGCCGAGGAGGGCATTACAAATCGACCCCCAATGGGAAGTGTAATGCCTTTGTAGGCTCTAGATGTGGGAATCTGTTAGGGACGTAAGCGTGTTGTGCGGACGTTTGCGCGCCGCGTAGGCGTCCCTAATAGAAATGCCTCCATCGACGATCAAAACAGGTGCCAAGTGTGATGTAAGCAACGGGCTTCGGTGGAATTAAGCCTTCAAACTTGGTTTTCTAAGGTGGATAAGGGAAAAAAGTGGATTTGCACATGGGGTGCAAATTCGCTCTTATACAGCCCCACACTAGAGGTAGTGCAATCATAGATGAAAGAATAGTGGAATGAGATGGAAGGATAGTGTATAAAGGACATGGATGTAAGTAAGAGTCAAGATGGAATTTTCCAAAGCATGCATGGATATTTTTCCTCTAGATTTTTATAAAGACCAAGGGTGAAAAGAGAGGATGAATTGGCAATGATAGGGGGTGGAGATGGGATAGGGGATGAAAGAGATGGATAGGATGATCAAGATTAAGTGGATGGGATATGGATGTATGGATATTTGGCTCCTAGGCTCTTTATCAAGATTAAATATTAGGGATATATAATGAATGATACAGATAAGATAAAATGCATGATGATTATGAAGATCCTTAGCCTTGTCAAGATCAAAGGTGGAAAGGGGAGGATGGATTTAGATAGGATGATGGATAGATGTTTAAAGATAGTGGAGGATGTGGATAATATGTATGGATGAAACTTTCCCCCAAGTGTAGAGTGGAAGGGGATGGGGAAGGAAGGACTCAAGTATCTAGGTTCATATATGGTATCCCTTGATTGTGCGCTATAATGGAACATGGTAATTGGATGTATTCTCATAAACATTGGTAGAGTAGTGGTAAAGGGGTTCAAGTGGATTGGAAGATAGAGGGGGATATGGATTTATGTAAAGGATTGGTTAAGAGGGATGGAAGGATGGAACATGGATGTTAGATAATGAATGGGTTGGTGGAAGACTTGTGGATGAGTGGATGGAAATGTTGGAAAGATCAACATTGGCACACACCTTGAAGGGTGATGGGATTGTGGAAGTGAAGTGGATTTTGGATTTTGAGGTTTAATTGGAGGAGTGGATGAAGATTTTGGGATATAAGGACCGAAAATGGATGGAGGTGATGAAGTATTATTAAATAGAGTGAAAGACTTAAGGTTGGATGAAGCTTTTGGATTAGAAAGTTGGGATGAAAATTTTGATTTTTGTTTGGGATGCATTGATTCTATAAGTATTTTCAGAATCCACTTGGTTTTTGATTTTTGCTTCATGGGATTTTGTGGCCTTTGGGATTTAAATTTTTTTATTTTGGATCATATTTTTCTTGGTTTTTGCATGTATTTTGGATGGGACATGTTGATCCTTGGATTTTTGTGGATTTTTGGATTTATGAATTTGAGTTTTGGCATCTAAATTTCTTCCAAGAGCAATGGGATTGGTGGATGGATATGAATGATATGAATATATTATGGATGGGTTGGTATAAGTAGTATGTTGGAGGGATTTCACAGTTGTGTTCCTTGGTTGATCTTGATTTGGGATATGAGGTAATGGATAAATAGGATAGAGAGATTTTGTAATGGGAGTGATAGTTGGTGGAGTGTAGGGACCTAAAATGGATGGAGGGGATGAAGGACTTTGTTTTGGGACAAAGGGACCCAAAATAGATGGAAGGGGTGAGGATATAGATGGAAGGGGTGAGGATTTAGGATTTGAAACATAAGGGCCCAAGATAGATTTGGAGGATGGGGAATATGGATATTGGAATTTAGATGGAGGGATTTTGGATTTAGGATGGGTGGAAGGAGTACCAACGTATAGAGCCTTATAACCAAGGCCATGATAATGAGGATTTGATTGGATTTGTAGGGGTTATAATATGCCTTGATCATGGAGGCCTAACCCTTTGACTTGATAATGCATGGCTTGACAAATATTTTCTCCAATGGGATATTATTATTTGGGAAACAAGATGTGAGTCCATTTTGAGGGGGATATGTTATGGAAGGAATGATAGGCTCTTGGAGTAAACCAGCTTGGATGAAGGTGGAGGAACCCATTTGATAAGTATGGGGTTCATGGGTATCTTGGATGGGGGTGATGGGATCATGAGATGGAGATGAAGGGGTGCTTTGATCTTGACTTGGAGTAGGGTCATGGGATGGGGTGGATGGTGTAGCGTGATCTTGGTCATGAGATGGAGGGGAATCATGGCATGCAGTGGGAGGGATGTTTTGATTATGGAAGGGGAGAGGATCATTAGATGGGGAGGGGTGTACTTTGATATTGATTTAGAGAGGGATCATGAAGTGGAGTGGAAGAGGTAATTTTATATTGAGATGGAAAAGTGTCATTAGATGGGATGGGAGGGATATGTTGTTCTCGATTAGAAATGAGATCATGAGATGGAAGGGGATTATATGATGGAGGATAAGGGGTTCCTTGATCTTTATATGGAGGGGAATCTATGTTAGCATGCTTTGGATAGGAGGATTGACATAGATCATTTGATGTAGATGATGTTATGGGGGAGGAAGATTGGATAGATGCTTAAACTTGGATGAATGGAGTAATAGAGGATTCATGAGATTTAGGGGATTGATATTTATCTTGATGTGGAGGTGGTGAAGGTGGATGCATGGCATAGGAAGATTGTACTTTTATCTTGCATGGAGAATTAAGCACCTTTGCAAATATTCTTTGGAGCTAATTATTATGAGAGATATGAGGAAAATTTTATTGGTAATATTGGGGTGATGTGGAATATTGTAAGGATGTGGGAGATGAACAAGTGGAATAAGAGGTGGAACCTTCCATGGATAGGTAAATTGAGGATGAGGAGGAGGAGCTTGAAATGAATGTGGGGATGGGGATTTGGGATGGGGATGGGGTTGAAGGGAAATTTTGGCTAGAGGCTTGGTTTCCCTTGTCAAAGGATGGGGAATGATAAGAAAGAGTGGGTGGGTTGGGATTGGATGAAAGTGGGGAGGATGGAAGTTTTGCACCAATTCCAAGGAGATATCTAAGCATGGAATCCCTATCATTATTGAAGTAGTGGGTGAGGGTAAACTTGGTGATGGAGTTCCATGAGGATGACATGGGTCGTATGGATGTGGGTGGGATTTGGATGGGTCATTGGTGATTGGTGAAAGCTTGGAGGATTTTTCTAATGGATTCAAGGTGATCCACAATATTTTCCCTATCATTATAGGGTTTAGGATATGGGTTTATGATACTAGATTGGGTTAGAATGGATGAAGGTGGATTGGAATAGATTAGGTTGGATGGATGATAGCTTAAGTGGTTAGACATGGTGGAGGGTTGATTGGAGGTGGAAAGTTTGGGATTGGTTTTGGATTAGGATGGAAATTATGATGATGAATTAGAAATGGATGGGGGATTTAGAAGGATAAGGTATGAGGATGAATATGGAGGATGGGATTAGACTCGAGATCAAATTTCAAGATCTTAAAATGATTTGATTTGATTTGATTAAGGTTGATTCTATATTCTTAAGATAGGCTAATTTTCTTAAGCAAGAGTTGATTTGATTTCTACTTAAGATAGGCTAATGTTCTTAAGCAAGTTTGGATTAAAGATGAAATCAAATTAAGGTCTTGATTTTTGATTGGGAGATTAGATTTGAGATGGATGATATTGGATTAAGGATAGGATCCTTTGATAAAAGGATATGGGGTATGAAGGAGATTAAGTCCTTAACCACTTTTGATGATCAAATGATGATTTTTAATTAAGGATTAGCTTGGATTGGATGTATGGTTCAGATAGATGGATGGATAATGGATGGTTGGGTTTTGGATGAGGATAGATGGATTATATTAGGATTTGGTTAGAATGGTATTAGTTTGGAGAGGGGGATTGGATTAAGATGATGATGGATGATGAAGATTAAGGATGGTAGTGAAGAATGGATTAAGGATGATGATGGATAGAGGATATTAGGACCAAGATTAATAATGAAATTGGATAGGGATTATGTAAGATGATTAGGATAATGATTATGAACTCAAATGGATTAGGAAAAATAAGCCTAGGGTCCTAAATGAAGGATTAAGGATGGATTGGATATAGATTATGGGGTGATTTGGACAAGATGGATGATTAGAATGATTATAGAGGATTATGATGGAATGATCAGGATAAGGTGATTAAGAATACGAGGGAATAGGATGAAAGTGGATGTTTAGGATAATAAGGGATGGTTATGATGAGATGGGGGAGAATTAGGATTAGAAGGGGTGATTACGATGAAAATAGTGGATTAGGATAGGATGATTAGGATTAGGTGATTAGGATGAAAAGGGATGGTTAGGATGGAAAAGATGGTATGATAAGGATGTGGAGGGATGATTAGGATAGGAAGAATTGGATTAGGCGAATGTTTTGCTTGCTTGACTAGGAGATAGAATTAAAAGCACAAAAAAAAAACGAAGTGGCCAAGTTTGATGGATTTTTGTAGTGTATGTTCAATCCTCAGCCCCTTGGCTAATTCATTTTTCATGGGTATTTCACAAGAAGACACTTCAAGCACTTGTTTAAAAATCCTAAGCTCAAGTGCGTTTATTGTTGGAGTACAGTTAACACTGAGAGGGGGGTGAATCAGTGTTAATAGACAAATTAAATCTTTTTAATTTTTTTAACAAATTTTCAGATCATGAAAGAACTTATACTGTAAAAATCAAATGAACAGATAATGAACAAACACATTTAAAAGATTGACACAAATATTTTCTTGAGTGGAAACCCTCCTGGTGAATAAAACCACTCAAATTTGGCTTCACTCGCCTTATTTGAAAAATATTCTTTGTACAAAGCCTCACTGGCTGATTTGTCTCACTGACAATGGTGCTATCTCACCAATAGTCTTATAGTGCTATCTCACTGATAATATTATAGTGCTATCTCACTAACAGTCTTTTGAAATGTACAAGTATGAAAGCAATGTAAATACAAAGTTGATCTCTGTTTCATTAATTACATACTTTGTTCTACAATGACCTCAGAATCAGAGTCATAAATTTCAAAACTCAAAACAATATATATTGTCTTTCTGAAAGATATATTCTATACTTTCCAAAACCTCTCATCATCATTAAAAATGAGCACAATAGAGCAAATGTTTATATGTTCTCTATTTTTCAAAACCAGAATTAAGTAAAGACCTTTTGAAGAAATTGTATCAATAACTTCCATGAGAAACCAAATCTAAAATTGCCCTTTCTAGTTATAAGAAACCATCTTCTTACATAAATCTCAACTATAATCCATGTCGAAAACAATCTTGTCAAGAAAGCATTAAGAGAAAACAGTATATAACTATCATATAATCCTTATTCTTGACGACAGACCCAAATCGGGGTTTTAACAAAGTATATACAAATCGAGCTTAAGGGATAAACAAACACCTATTTACTACATTCCTTCAAAAACTTCCAGGAAGTTCGTGAGGTTAAAATAAACTTCAAAGCGCAACATTAAGATTGTGAACAAATTTCAAAAACTTACATCATTAATAGCCATAACCTCAATGATAATAAAAGTGCCCAGATCAACAACAAATTCGATTACTCAATGATTACCAAAAAAAATCTAAGGCCCATTGATTTTAATTGACACCAAGAAGAGTAAAACAAAAAGATGGAAAATAATACACCTGGGTTGGAAGAAAACACCCAAAACTCTTCACTGAATTGCAACTTCTTTCCCATACAATCGATGCCTGAAACATAGTTCTACTTACAACCACTGTTATGATTAGGGTAACAAAACCCTATCAAATGAAATGAATCAACCACCGATTCCCATCCAAGTCTTCAAAGATGTTTTCAAATCCAACATAATGGTGTTTCATATCCAGGAATTATGATGGGAAATAATTCCCATTCAACAAAAAGTAATTACTACTGGGAATACAAAGATTCTCTTAATCTTTGACTTTATAAAACTTTATCATTACCACCTTTTATCATTTGCCTTTGAGAGAATACAATTTTCCACCTTTTTCAAAGATTTCCTCACAACAATTCCAAAGCTTATTTGAAGAGCAATATGTTGCCTTATAAAAATACAATGTGTCAATTCCTTTTGAACAAACCTTAGAATATAGAACTTATCTCTGCTTTGACCAATATTGTTTATTATCACGAAGCCTTTTTAAAAAATATAAAAATGTCAGGTTATTAATATGTAGATAGATTTTATAATTCCAAACTGAAAAAATTGATCATATGCTAAACCAAACTGTGTAACATAATAATCTCTGAAATATGTCATATGAAGATGATGATGCCAAGATAGATCAACATGGATATATAAACTCATGCAAGAAGAATGAAACTGAAATATCACCATGTGCACAACCTGATACCTCAACCTTGGTGTTATGACATTAATGCCAAATAATACTGAGGGACAACATTTATAGGCTAGTGTAGTCCCACAAACTTGAATTTCTCCAAACTTGGAATCTCCTTCGACTCAAGGGTAGGGAAACCTCAACAAGGTGTATACACTTGGGTCTTTGCAAGAGCAGATAGCTAGGGGCCTCCTGGAATGGAAGGATAACCTAAATCACCCTCTCCCTGAAAATCTACATGTAGCTTATGCAAAGCCGAGGATTTCTGTTTCACTCAAGGGAGTCATATGGTGGGAATCTATAGGGCATGATGCGCATCCCTTGCACTACACTAGTCTATGGCCGAAAGGTCTTATCTAGGATACACAAGGCTGCTAGGGAGTCCTCTAAATACTTCAAGGGTGCGTAAGGCTCAAATCCGTAGATGAAAGAGAATAATGCCAAACAGTCAGGAGGAGAGGGTAACCCACTCTCCACCTTCACTTTTCCAAGGTATAAAGTTCTTGGAGGCTTAGCCTAGATTGACAAGATTCCACTTCCAAGAGAGGTGTCTTTCGATTCACCTCCCGCTCTTTATACTCCACCAGAACATGGGAGTTGGGATCATCCCCTAGGGTGATGAAATCCCTAAGAAGCCCCCTAAAAGGAATGATCCAAGTGTTGTTGATCCCCAAGATCACACAAAGCGTGAGGGGAGAGTATACACATGTTGGGTTCCTTTCCAGATACAAAGAAAAAGAAAAAAAGTAAGTGATGTTTTGATCCTCAAGATCACACTAGGTGTGAGAGGAGAGCATACACACCACTCACCTAAAGACACATGAAAAAAAAGAAAGCCTTGGAAAAGAGAATTTGCAAGAAATATGTTAGTAGTTTAATGATTTTCCTTTGACAAGCGATTTCAAGCTACACTACAAAGGGGTTAGATGATAAAATGATTGCATAAAATGAATGTTAGCATGAAAATAACCATAAAATTTTGGAGTCCTTTTTGCAATGGGGGGTTGGAACACTTTGCCCAATGATAGGGGGTGTGGGGGGATGGACGTGATCCCCCACTGATAGGGGTTTGAGGGCGAAGGAATTTTTTTTGGATAAGCAAAAAGATAGATTTTGATGATTTTTGCCTTAAAAAAGCATTAAAACCCTACAACATGTGCATTAGTAACTCAAAAATAAAGATTGGATGAAGAAAATAGTTGAAACAACCCCTAAAAATGCCCTTTGAAACACAGGTAGAACTTTATAGAAAGGGCTACACTTTTATTGTGGTAAAGGTGCCACTATGTGAGATAGAGGCGTGACAAGTCGCTACACAGGTGCAACTAGTAGCTACATAGGTGCAACAAGTATCTACATAGGCGTCAATTTGTAAAACAAAGGCACTGCAAGTTGGCAGGACAATGCCACAGTTTTTGACACATGCACAAAAAAACTGAGACCCGAACATAAAGACCAAAAATGAAAAATTTGAACTCAAATGTGATTTTTTCAACCTTTAGGAATATTTTTAATACCCAAATCAAGATGTGAGTGGTGAAAACTAGTGATCTTGCTTAACCTAAGTCGATTTTAGATTGTTTTTAAGTTGTGGGTAAATTTTTATCTTATAGCTTAGTGAAATTTGTAGTTGTAGAGCAGAAAGAAAGAAAAAGATAATGTTATTAGCACTAATAGCTATAAAAATGGGATATAAAGCTATATAAAAGAAAAATATAAGCACAAAAATGCCCAAACAACCCCTTGCAATATCAAAGTGTTAGCAAAATGATAAAATCAATGATAGTGATCGTGGGCACAACTATTACAGATGAAGGCACCGAAAGTCGACACATAGGCGTCAAGATTTGGAGCAAGGGCACAACAAAAATAGATCAAAGGTGCCAATAGTTGACACATAGGCGTGATGATTTGAAATGAAAGCGTGATTTAACAGAAGCCGAAATCTGCACACTTCAAACTTCACAAAAACTTCAAACAAAGGTTAAAAGTGACGTGGGTCCCACTGAGCATGCCAAAATGTGGAGGGAATGAAATTGCATCAAAGGTAAAATAACACAAATAACATGCATTCAAATGTAAAACACAAGCTATACCTTCAATAACCCTCCATGGATTGAGCTCAATAGTGCACCCAAGTCTTGAAGATTTGCTCAAGTGATTGCAAAATGGTTGCTCATAGTTATTGCAGCATAACCTTAGCATAATAGATGTGTTGAAAATAGGAAGGGCCCATTTATAGAAATGAGAGGGCAAAAATCAAGGGCCAAGATTGAATGGTTGATGAATGTGTAGGAATGATTGAGAAGTAGGGTTTGGATCAAGGTTGAGTGAAGTATTAGGATTGTGACAAGTGTCACAAGATGGAAAGGAGGTAAGAGGTGAGGTGTGCTCACACATGTGTGAGCACACATTGGGAAGAGAGACATTAAATTTGTGTAAGAGATATGGTGGCTTGTGTAAGAGATAGTGGTGGTAGGTGAGATGTATAAATTTAAAATTAAGAAATAATGATAATGAGGATTAGGATGAAGATTAATTGATTTAATGAGGAAGAGTTGAGTTAATAAACCAAAACTTAGGTGGAGTTAAATGTTGGAGAATGAGATAATGATGTTTAGGATGGGGATAAAGTTAATTAATCAAGGATTAACTAACTTAAGAAAGGTTAGGGGATTTAGAGAAATAAGGGTAAATGTTAGATTTAATTAAATAAATGCAGTTTTATTTAATTAAAAGTGGAAGATAAAGGAAATGCGGAAATTAAATAAATAAATAAATATTATTTAATTAATTAATGGGTTAGGTTAGGCTAAAATGAGGTGTGGATGTGTAAAGTCGCATTTTAGGTGTCCACAATTATTTATTTATTTATATTGAATAGTAAAATAATTAGATGGAAGAAGTGATATACTTTATTGGGCATCATGGACTAATATCAAAGATCGGCATGGGTTGAATAATAAATATGAGCATTTTTGAGTTTTATTAAATCACTTTTGCCTTTTGATCTGACTATGAAATTATGTACTCTAAGTGATATACTTTATTGGGCATCATGGACTAATATCAAAGATTAGCATGGGTTGAATAATAAATATGAGCACTCCTGATTTATATTAAATCACTTTTGCCTTTTGATCTAACTATGAAATTATGTACTCTAAGGGATTGTTACTTCTGTAAAGATTGGAAATGGCTGGCTCATAGTCACTTCAATCATTTTCCTTTAAAAAAAGGTATATACAATTTGCTTCTTAGTTGGAATCTTACTCCTCGTCCCAATCATAAGTAGAAGTGCAGATTTAACTCCAAATTTTAGTCTAAAAACATGCATACCAAACCCATGGTATGGCCGTGAAGTTTGTGAAAACTTGTTCCCAAACTTTTCATTATTTAGTTATTCTTATTAATTCTCCAATCCACCCACAAATTATAAAATTGAAAACCATAATTGCATGAGCCGAGCCACGACAGTACTGCCAAATGCTATGATTGATGCAGTCATGGAAGTCAGTGAGAGTACATTAAAAGAAGACAACGTATAACTCTGGGGAAATATGGTGTGTGACCGTGATTGCAGATAAAGTAGCTACCTATTTAAGGAGCCGCATTAAAAACCCGTCTGCGGCTACTTTGTAGCAACAGATAACGTATATGAATTAGTATAAAGCATTCCTCATTAAATGAACGCTGTGAGAATTTAATGGCCAAAACTAGATTCTCGCGTTTCTGTTAACAATAAATGTAAACGTTGCAGAAGATCGTGGGCCAATTTATTGTTGATGATTATAGTGTTACTGGGAGGGGGGGAGTAGTTAGAGGATTGCATTTATATCTCCTCCATTTCCTTCAATGAAGGGAGTCATAGAAACATGTACTGCATTCTAGGTATTCAATTTTCATTACCCACAAACTTAAAATCACTCATCGCTAGGTATTGCCCAAGTTTTTCTGTCAGAAAACGGAATTCGTTCCAAGCTGTCTGGATTCAACGTGCATCTTTCACGCTTGGAAATTTATGTGGGTTGAGCAGACATGGCAGAGAAAAGCAGAAGAACCAGGAAATACAAAAGTGTGTTGCAAAACAATCCAAACATTTAAGATAAAGAATTGAAGGTTTTAAATGAATGCAACGCATGGCAATAAATGAGGTGGAGTTTATTACCTAGAATTCATCATGCTATATTTGGCTCTTCACATCGGCCGAGATTTGACTATCTTCATCTACCAGGGAATGTTTAATGCCCGATCTCTCTCTTGAACAGACATGGGTATTCAAAATTTCAGTTTTATTTGAAGATAATAATTTTGCAGTTATCTTGGGATATATCACTACCAGTATATTTTGAGTTTAGTTGAATTTAAATTGAGGAAGTTGTGAGGGATAGAATGGCGTGAATAAAACAATGAATGTAAAGATATGAATGAATGACAGATTTTAATGTCGTTCAAGAGGATGTAATATGTTGTTTATAGCTTTAGGTCAAAATATTAAGAAAAGGTGGTGAATGATAAATGCACAGAAATAAAACAATTAATTGAGGATTATATTAAGATGAATGAAATAATAAATATACGTAGACTTCAATTAGTTAAGAGATGAGACATTAAATGTAAATTATAAATTGAAAGATGTTAAAAGGGTTTAAAGACTTGTAAATTAGCTATAAAGAATTGTAAAATAATAATAAATGAAACTTTGAAACACTAAACATAATGCATTGATCGTAAATGTCCAATATCAATATATTTATATTATATTCAAAATCCACATGTGATTGACCAATTACCTAATGCACCAATTAATCCCTAATAATATATAAAATTAATCCTTAACCATAGTTCTAATCACAATAATATATATAAAATTAATCCTTAACCCTAACCCTAATGCTAACCGTAAAAATACCACTTACCCTAACCCTAATCCCAATACTATTGTTAACCCCAACCTTAATCGTATTTCTATCTCTAACCCTAATTATAACGTTAACGATATCCTTTGAATCCTAATTTTATGTGTAATCCTAACCCCAACCCTAATTGTGATGATAACTCCAACCCAAATTCTAATTCTAACTCTAACCATAATCATGACCCTAACCCTAATCTTACTAACCTAACCCTGATCCCAATTTTAATTCTAACCATAACCCTAATCCTATTCCTAACCATAACCATAACCCTATTCATAATGATAACACTAATCCTAATTGTAACCCTAATCCTAACCCTTACGCTAGCCCTAATCCTAACCCTTACGCTAGCCCTAGCCCTAACCCTAACCCTAATAATTTTGTCTACCATGTCACACTACGAATGCTATTAGCATATATATATATATTTATAAATAATATATATAAAAATGCCAAGAGATATCCTTCTAGAGGTGTCTATTTTTATATATTAGTCACATAAAAGTACAATAGACACCTCGAGAAGGATATCTCTCAGCGTTTATATATATATATGCATACTAATTTGAGTTTAATTGAAATCGAATTTGAGTTTAGTTGAAATCAATTTGAGGCAAGTTGTGAGGGATAGAAGAGTGTGAGTAAAACAATAAATGTGAAGATGTGTAGGATATAATCTCTTGTTTATAGCTTTAGGTCAAAATATTAAAAAAAGGTGGTGAAGGATAAATGCACACAAATAAAACACGCATGCTACAATTAATTAAGGATTATATTAAGATGAATGAAATAATAAATATATACTTAGACTTCAATTATTTAAGAGGTGAGACATTAAATGTAACTTATAAATTGAAA
Organism: Sequoia sempervirens; assembly: GCA_007258455.2. Taxonomy (NCBI): domain Eukaryota; kingdom Viridiplantae; phylum Streptophyta; class Pinopsida; order Cupressales; family Cupressaceae; genus Sequoia; species Sequoia sempervirens. The sequence continues at coordinate 38,462 of VDFB02050702.1, read as the reverse complement.
GATGTTATAAGGGTTTAAAGATTTGTAAAATAGCTATAAAGAATTGTAAACTGATAATAAATGAAACTTTGAAACACTAAGCATAATGCATTGATCAATGCAAATGTCCAATATCAATGTATTCATATTATATTCAAAATCCACATGTGATTGACCAATTGCCTAATGCACCAAATAATCCTCAATGTTTGCATCAAACATCTCTATAGACACCTAAAATTGTCTTTCAACATTTATGTTATTATCAATTCCCTTTACATCACCACCATCTAAATCAATTAAATCAATTATATGCATTTGATTAATTAATTTGACTATTCCTCTGACATTAATTAAATAAATTAAGGCTATTTATTTAATTAATCATTTTCTAAAGTTTATTCTTAAATAAATAAATTCAACATACATTTATTTAAGTTCATCATCCCCATCATTACCATTTCAAATAAATAAATAAATTAAACCTATTTATTTATTTTTTCCACTTAAATCATCACTTGATTAAAAATAATTATTTAATTTACAATCCAAATTATGATTAATCAATCTACTTTTTTTTCTCATTGTTCAAGATTCCACATAATTCCATAAAATAACTTAGAAATGTATATGTCCTACTACTTTGCAAGTCTCCATAAAGTAATTCCATTAGATCTTGTCCATCCATTCAATGTATAAAATCTTAGCTATTCACAATTTTTTTTTTTTAAAATGACTTTTTGGTCCTCATCCTCCATATTTCATTAAAAAATACACCATCCAAATCCTTTGGATCATGGTATTCCTCTTGTGCACCAATTACAAAGTGTCACTTTAAGGTTTATCATGACTCTAATCTTCTCTAACTATCTCCTCCATTGATCTTCTAATTGAATCCTATCCCTATGATCAACCTTCCTTTTAAGTATATAAATAGATCATCATATAAGCTATTTTCAAGAATTCATGGAATGTATTGTTTAATTTGAGCACCTTACATCTTCACTCAAACACCAATTCATCTTGAGAAATCCACCTTTTGGGTGTAACAAGAGACTTGTTGGTGAGGGACTGTGTTGTATTTCATTTTTTATTTTTTATAGTTTAAACAGACATTTTAAATTATATATACAATAGAGTTTGAATTCATGGTTTGTGCATAATATTAATTTAAAAATCAAATTAAAAACATATGCAAATTGAAATTTCCTAATCAAACCAAAGAAAACCTTACATAAGACTCACAAACAAATTCAAAATAAGATAGAAACAAAAACACTCAAAACAATATTACCAATGAACTCATTACCTAGAATTTATTATGCTATATTTGGTTCAATGAACCATTGTTATGTGTGACTATCTTTGTTTACCAAGGGATATTTAATGGCCCCTCTCTCTTTCTATCTCTGCCTATCTGTCTATTTGTCTATTTGTCTCTTTCTCTCTCTCTCTCTCACACACACACACAGGTATTCAAAAATTTTAGTTTTATGTGAAGATAATAATTTTGTAGTTATCTTGGGATATATCACAACCAATATAGTTTGAGTTTAGTTGAATTTAAATTAAGGTGAGTTATAAAAGACATAATGGAATGAGTAAAAAAAGGTGAAAATATGATGAAGGTTAATTTAGGATGTAATATATGTTGTTTACAACTTTAAATCAAAATATTAAAAATAGGTGGTGAAGGAAAATTTTGGAGAAATAAGAGATAGAATGGCGTGAGTAAAAAAATGAATACAAAGATGGTGAAGGATAATTGTAGGATGTAATATATTGTTTACAAATTTAGATAAAAATATTAAAAAAAAGGTGGTGAAGGATAAATGTGGAGAAATATAGCACACGAGATACAATTAATTGAGAATTATATTAAGATGAATAAATTAATAAATATAATTATTTTTCAATTACTTAAGAGGTGAGATATTAAATGTATATCATAAATTGAAAACTTTTAGAAGGGTTTAATTTATTTTAGTTGATTATTTGTTATTGTTACATGATAAATTTAGTGCATGTTATAATTGGTGGTTTGAAATAGGAAGCATGAGTTTAGCTGAATTTAAATTGAGGTGAGTTATAAGAGATAAAATGGCATGAGTAAACAAAGGAATGCAAATATACCCCAAGGATAATTGTAGGATGTATTATGTTGCTTACAACTTTAGATCAAAATATTAAAAAAAGGTGACTTGTGAAGGATAAATACGAAGAAAAAAAACACACTAGCTACAATTAATTGAGAATTATATCAAGATGAATGAATTAATACATATAATTAGATTTCAATTACTTAAGAGGTGAGACATTAAATTTATATCATAAATTGATCTTTTTAAAAGGGTTTTATTTTTTTGGTTGATTATTTGTTATCATGACATATCATAAATTTAGTGCATGTTATAATTGGTGGGTTCAAATAGGAAGCTCAATTTAGATTCACATTTTTTAAGTTATGATGAAGGACTCCTTAGAAACTAGACCATGCTTGTAGTTTAGTCCAAGCCATAGTTTAGTCCAAGCCATAGTTCCATGTTTTAAAATAGGGGAATAAGTGGATGGGGGAACAAGGAACCATATTTAGGGATGACAAAGGGACAATCATACATATATATAGTATTTTAAACATAAACATATTGTATTGATAAATAAAAATATCAAATATCAATATATTTTTATTATATTCAAAATGATGATTACATTTAAAATTCAAATATGTTTGACCAATTACCTAATGCTTTTAATAATCCCCAAAGTTTGTATCAAACTACATTGTAGACACCTAAAATTTTCTCTTAGCATTTATGTTATTATCAATTCCCTTTTCATCACCACCATCTAAATTAATTAATTAAATTATATACTTATTTAATTAATTGTTCCAACTCTTCCTTGAGCCTTAATTAAATAAATTAAGTCTATTTATTTAATTAATTAATCATTATCTAATGTTTATCCTTAAATAAATAAAATTTGAATTTAATATTTATTTTAATTCATTATCCCATCATTCCTATTTCAAAAAATCAAATAAATATTCAATCTATTTATTTAAATTATTTCTACTCAAATCATTAGTTGATTAAACTTAATAATTTAATCTAGCTAATCATTTGCACAATTATTACCTACGTTTTGAGTTAGCTCAATTTTAAACTTTGCGCAAAAACTGCCAAAAGCTATCATGCTAAACCCCATCATGATAATCCAATTGTGCAAGAATAATTATCTAGATTCAAATTCTTTTCCTAGTTGAAAACATTTATTTACCTATGTTGTCACACAAATTTACTATTGTTACACTCATTTTGACCTTTTCAAATCATAAAACAATTAAACATAAAAAGCTATTTGAGATGGGATAAAATTGTTAGACAAGGGTGTTCCTAGTACCATTGAAGGATATTGAGGCATATTTTTAGGTCAAAATATCTTTTGGTTTGAGAAATTTAAAGGTAATTTTTTCCTAATTTACAAAAATAGCTAAAATATAAGTTTTGGATATCCAAAATAGAATTAAATGATGGGGACCATTCTTCAAGATTGTTACACATCATCCAAGTCAATTTTCGTGAAGAATTAAGTTTTCAATTGAGAGTTATAAATTTTTTTATTTTTTTTCTAGAACCATGAATTTGTGTTTTGAATGTTGCAAAACCTCCAAAAAAATCACATTTGACTTTCACAAAATAAATCAGTGTTAGGAGTTTTACAAAGTTAGAAAACCTCCCTCAGAATTCGACAAGGTTCTCATAACCTTGTCAAAACCTAACATGATTATGAGAACCACTCAAAATATTGACAAAGAAAGGTGAAAAGTTAAGGCATTGGAGATTTTGGAAGGTTTTAAAATCTTTTCTTACACCCAGAATGATTATACAAAGCTCTTAAAGGGACAATTCACTATTCACTTCACATTAAAGGGAGGGTGAAAGGGGAAATCAAAGGTTATCGACATTTTATATTGGTTTTAAAATATATTTTGGGTCTTGAATGAAGTTTCAAAGCCCCTATCTCCTGCCAATAATGAATGTAAATATGCAAGTGCCAGAATAGATATGTCTACAAAAATTGGGAGCTTAGATGAGGTGCAAAAAACATTTAATTGAAAAATGTATCAATCAAATGTGATCTCATGACACGCTAAGGTCACTAGAATTGTTTGGTCGAATATCTTATATAAGTTTGGTCTCATTCAATGATGTTTGATAGAGAATGCACAAATCAGATTTGTTGAGAAATCTATAAAACTTCGAAGCAAATAAGTTTGTAGATATGAATTTGATTTCATTATCTCACCAACATTATTTTTTTAAGTGCCAACAAGGGAGCTATGAACAACATGTAGGCCTTCACCAAAGAATAATGGAATGATATCTATGTAAGATATAATGTCAAAATCTATTACAATTTATAGGTATTATAGTTGAAATGATCGAGTGATAATGTGTGTAAAATTTGGAAGCAAAGACAAGGCACATGAACTATTTGACAAAATTCCTTAAAGAAATGTAATTTCAAAGACTATTGTGCCTACAAGTGTTTTTATATTATCAAGTTATGCACTAGATGGTTTCAACACATGTCGTATAGGGAAAGATACTTGATTTAAATATTGCCACACCACAAATTACTATAAATTATGCACATCTTCTAGAGGAGAATAAATATTTTGAGGATACAAATTTGAAGTATATGATATATACTATTGTGATAGAATTAGGGTTGAGTATAATCTCAAAACTCATCTATCACACTTTCCCATTTTCTTTGCATATGTGGGTGATATGGAGTTGTTTTATATTTATTTTATAAAACCTTATATAATTCCAAAATTTAAAAAGATTCAATTACCAAAGCTAAAAGGACCCCATTTCTATTTATTGTAAATATTCTAAAGCAGAAAGGGTTCAATTTTTTTTGGTAATGGAGTTGGGATTTCTAAAAGAGAAGATTGAGTTTCTTATTTTGTATACAAGAAAGATTTAGTGAGATTTTCAATTAAATAAATAAATGGAGAATAATATAACTAGTTTGTGAATCAGACATCATGTTTTCTTTATGTTGTGGATTCTTTTGTTCGTAAATTTGTAGTTGTTTCTTTGATATTTGTCATATGACTAATCTCAGTTATTTTATTCATCTTATATGTGCTCTTTGTGCCTTTGAGGGATGAATTTGTGTGTTCATCCTCTTTATTTTTAATTATTATTCTTGTCATTGTTTTAACTTATTTTCCTTCCCTTCTTTTTGATTAAAAAAATAGCCTTTATAATCTAAATTTCATCATATGAAGGAGTTGTATCTCTAAAATTCAGAGGAAGATCATTAATCCAATAGCGATCTCTCCAACCATTGGTTTATTTGTTGCCACTCGTAGGGTGATTCAAGGTCATTTTTCAACACAATAGCAGGGTAAAAGTACAAAGTTGTGTCACACTTTCGTCCAACTTATTAGCAAAAGTGAATTTAAGTATTTCTATCCAAAAATCATTTTTTGTCAAACATATGATCTGGTAAGATTCATTCTAGCTAAGTTAGATATTTCCACAAATTTTCCATCTAAAATTGTTGGCTAAATGCATATGTAGCACCACTTTGAGACCAATTTACCAAAAAATAAAATTATTTAAAAAAAATTGATGTTTCAACAACTCCTCATGTAAATAACACTTTTTAAATATTAAACTATCCTTTTGTAGATCCATATAAGTGTATTTTTCAAAAATATATATTTTAATATTTTAGTTATTATTTATATTTTTATTAAAAGTAGGTTATCATCATAAAATATTAAGTTGTTTACCATGTCAAGAAAAAATACTAAAACTTATTAAAAAAATTGAAAAAATATGATGCACTAGATAAAAGAATCTATATCAAGATGGTATGATTTTTTTCTATTTTAGATAAATATTTAATATGAAAGTTGACGTCAAATAGAAACAATTGTGTTTTAATACACACATTTTAATATTTATTAAAAAATATATATTTATCAAAATTGGAAAAAATATTCCATGTGCCTAAAGTTTCAAGTTATAAATACACACAAAAATTTTGAAAGAAAAAAAATTACTATATAAAGATTGAAGTCTCATGTAACTTCATTTTTTAGCATTTTATCAAAAACTAAATTTGCTACTCACAAGTCTCTAGGATAGAGAAGAGTTTATAGGGAGATTCGAGCTACTCTTGAGTCTCTAGGATAGAGAAGAGTCTACAAGGAGCGAATGGTCCTAAACTACCTCAAAGGATAAGCTTAGGTGACAAGAGACGACTAAGGGGAGTTTTCTACAATATTTTATGTTTTATGATAGGTTTGTAAAAAGGATTTTTGGGACTAAAAGAGAAGACTACAGAGGTTTCTGGGACAAGTTTACTAGCTCTCAACTAAAGGATGATAGCACGGTGTGTGGACGTCCCCGTAATGCACTGTGGTCTTGTATGGTTTGAAAGCAGAACTTGTAAACAAAAACACACAAAGCCTACTATTTGTTTGGAAACTGAAATCTAACTATTTTCTAAACTAGTTATAGAATGCACTAAAACAACTGAAATGAGAAGAAGAAGAATACTAAACATACAAGAATATAAACTAAATGAAATGAAATGATAAGAAATAAAAGAGAGAGAAGGACTCACAAAAGGTCCAACACTATGCACCCTATTGCAATGATCCACATGAACAACCTGCACACACGAAGATAATGAAAATGGTTGGGGCTATTTCAGGGTTTTCCTTAGTCAAATCCCCATTTTGGTGCTTCCATCTCCACAGAAAACCAAGAATAAAAGTAGAGAAAGAATTAGACAATAGACACCGTAGATAAACAAGATAAAGAAAGTAGCCACGTTAGAATGCAAATATGCTACTAAAAGAATGATAATGCAAGTAAAAGAAAGTGTTTACCCTCCCTTCAACAAGCCTCTAAAGCTAAAAGAGAGTAAAACACTTGAGAGATCTAACATGATGATCTAGAAACCAAGGACATGCAAGAAGCTTAAGAAAAATGGTGTAGAAGAGCTTGAGAGAATGAGAATGCAAGGAGAAAATGAGAGAATGAAAGATTGAGTGGTAGAATTGCAAGAATGCATGATAAAGTGAAAATGGAATGGTTTAGAATGAGTTTGAATGAAGAAATGCATGGAGGAGGGTTGTTTTTGGGTGGATCTGTGACCATAGAGGTGTTACACTTCATGGGTAGGAAAAAGTGTAATGTCTCAATGGCCACAAACTTCAGAATCTTATCAGGATGTTTGTGCAAAGTGTAGACGTTTGTGCATCATGGAAGTGTCCCTGACAAAAAATACTTAGAGACCAAAAACAAAAGGTTTAAGGATGAATTTGAAGGCTAGAAAAAAGGGATTTTTTATTATCACCCTTATTAGGCTAATGAGACGGTATGTAGTGTGAAATTGTGCGGTGGTGTAACTTTAAGGCACTACATTTTTCCCCTACTTTAGCGAGCATATGTATTCTAAACATGTGCGAACTAAAGTAGAAATAGGTTGAAGAGAATATACCCAGGATGAAGAGGGTGCAGGTCTTCAATCTGGTATATACAATGTAGATAAGCTAAGCCAGGACGCGAAGAGGATGTACGTGTCTTCCATCTTGCAAAGCTGACTATAGTGTCACCATAAACATGTTAGGAAAAAAAGCAAAATATAGACACGATAAATTTTATAGACATGGTCCATGAAATAATTTGATTAGATAAAAGAAAATGCCAATAGGTATTGTTGAACATAGGTTTCCATTGATGTCAAAGGTTGTTGTCAAAGGTTGTCAGTAATATCATTAATGTCAGAAGTTGAGTTTGTTTTGTGTTGGTAATTTTACTATCAGGATGCAAAATAAGGAAATATATATTATTAGTTGTTGAGGAGTGTTTGTGTGACTGTTGTATGCTTGCAATATCATGCTCACATCTATTATCTATGACTATGGTGGTCTAGAAGCCTGTAGCAGTATGTTTTAGTTTAGTTCTCAAAATACAGAGATTTCTCTAGAAATACAATTATGGTAACCATTTCTTTCACAAATGCAGTTTTTCTTTGCAATTTCAAAGGAGAGTATGTCTACACTAGTTCTATATATTCCTAAGTTTTCAAAGGATATGTTCAACATGCAATTTTTTTGAAGTGACAATGTTCTCGATGTCTATCTATCAACTAGTTGCAATTCAAGGCATGTGCAGTAATGGCTAGTAGTGTGCAAAATTCAAATCTTGTGTGTGTTGTTAAGATAGGACCTACTTAGGGTTCATGTGGTAGCACACAATATCATATTATTTTGGTGGCAAGAAATTTTGTTTTTGGATTGACCTATTATACATTTCATGTAAATTGAATTTAGGTCCACCTTATATCGTCTTGGCTATTTATAGATCCATGGTTAGTATTGAAGAGTGTTAATGTAATGTCATGTATATATTTCAAATGTTTATATACATTGTGTGTATTTTTTGAGTGATTGCATGAATTAAAATTACACTTGTGTGAAGAAGAGTTGGTCACTAGTGCAAATTGAAGAGAAGGTGATGAAGATAAAAGGAAGAGTTGTATTTGAGTGTGTGTGCCAGTATCAAAAGATCATATGTAGTGAGGAAGAGTGTCAACTATAACTCTAGCACGTGTTAAATTACATTAAAGATCCAAAATCTTTATCATTGTGTTGTGGTAGGACTGGTGTTCTACCTGTTGTTTTGTTTCAAGTGGGTATTGGTGTCTCTAGTAGGTTGGTGCCTACAAGTACAATAGGGGATTGTTGCCTCTGGTAGGTTGGTGCCTACTTTAGTGTGTAAAATTCACTTGTACATTTATACATTGTGAGGTTGGTTTTGGATAGTAGATCCAAGCTGTTGAGATTATGGATGCACAGTCCCTGAAGCTCTGAAATCTTCAATAAAGGACCTTAGTCATGAAAGATAATCAACCACAAAGGGAAGTGTTGCAACTATGGAATACTGAATAAAGACTCTATATTGATATGATATGGTACAAATGAACAAAATGCGTGATTATAAAGGCAAAAGAGAAAACCTAAGATGCATGAGATGTTGCCAAGTGTTATAATCTAACAACATGTGACAACATGTGAACCCTATCTAGATGATTATTAAATGTTGAGATAAGTTCTAGAAGGAATATTATCCCACAAACAAGGAAGGGAATATTATCCCATTTATTAAATGATTTATTAAAAATACAACCTAGGACTAAATGAAATATGACCTAAGTTAACTTATGCTAGTGTAATAATTAATTAATTAATTACACTAACACCCCCCCATAAGTTCAACTAGGGAGGAAAATGCAATGATTATGCAAGAAGATGATGGGTCCTGGCTACGAGGCCATGTTAGGTACCCATGTACATGAAGATGCAAAAAATATCCCACAATCAGATAAAAGGGGAAAACCCAGTGGGAAGAAAACCCCTCCCCAAAAAGGAGATATAAAATAAAAAATATGGAAGAGTGATGTTTGGAGGACTCAACATTATCCCTCCAAGGACTACAACCATCACATATATACAAAGAGATAAAAAAGATGTGGACTAGATAGCCCTCCCATAAAGGAGAGTAGTCCCCTCTAGAATGTCTTCAAGACCAGTGTGAAATTGAGCAGCCAAGTCAGATAGACCTGAAGAGAACCCATCCATGTACCAAAAGTCTGAAGAAGTGAATGTATCCATCCCTGTTGAAGCAAATCTCAACTGAGAGGTGTCGAAGGAAGAAGATGGTTCCATGCAAATAGCCAAGTCAAGCCAGCCTCCACAACCCTGGCAAGGAGGGGGTGATGATGTGCTTCCTACCCTTGAATCTGGAGAGTCAGGAGCAGGTTGATCTCGATCCCAAAATTAGGTGAACTTGTATACCTTGGAATGATGATCTGCTTGACCATAGGCAACAAGGACATCAAACCTATCCCTGATGATGGAAAGGTATGAAGTGAACTCAATTTTCAACCCCTCCTGAGCAAGTTGATAGACAGGCAACAAATTATGAGCAATCTAAGGAATGTAGACAACATGTTCCAACCTCCTTCCATGAAGAGCAACATCACAGATACCAACAAAATAGACAATATTTTCATTTGCTGTAAACATTCTATCAAAGTTGGCAGGCCTCAGAGTATCCCAAAAAATATGTTTTTAAGAAGAAGTGACATGTCGGGAAGCACCGGAGTCAAGAACCCATCCTTCTTTGTTATCAACCAAAGTAGTTATCAAAGAATTCCCCTTACCAAGATTTTCAATAGTGGCAATTCCAGCAATACCTGATGATGACTCTTCATGAGAGGGGGAGTGAGGAGATTTAACTATAGTAGGATTGAGAGAGATGTTGTGATCTCTAAGTATCTATCGTAGCTCATGTATCTCTCTCTTGAAACATGTATCCTCAATGTGACCAAGCCCATTGCAGAAGTTGCACTTGGGCTGCTCCCTCTTTGGCTTGTCTTCCTTAGACTGAGATGATGATTCAAAAGAAGCTCCTGCCTTTGATTTTCCCTTGTGCTTGTCCTTTCCTTTTGATGGTCCTACCACCAATGCATGGGATTTTGTGGATGTATCAGCCTGATTGAGCTTGGACTATTCTCGTGTCAGCCATTCACAAAATGTCTGAAATGATGGCATAACAAAGCTATCACCAAGACCATCCATGGTGGAATAGAAAAATGTAGCAAAATAGAAGGAACCTCTTAACTTAGATAAAATCATGAATATACACTCTTTGTCAAATTCATCTTTGCCACACCCAGAAAGTTGAGTCCTTAAAGACTTGAATCTTACCAGATAGTCTTCAATGGAAGGAAATTGATCAACAGTGAGTGAAGCAAGCTCAACCTCCAATTGCAAATCTCATACATCACTAACATAACCAAAGAGATCCTTGAGCTTGTCCCAAACCTCCTTGGGAGTCTTGCACCCCTCAATATGGAAGAATAAAGAGTTAGAGACATGTAGAGCAATGAGCCCCATTGCCTCTTCACACTTAATCTGATGCTAAAATTTTTCATATTCTCTAGTGAGATGAGGTTGATTCTCATTCAAGGTCGACCAAAGTCCCTTAGACCAGAGAAGTCTCTGCATACTGACCTTCCATGTGTGATAGATATGAGGAGTAAGAATCTCCAATCCTGTGTCAGCCATTGGAGAAGAACAACAATCCAAGACAAAATATTTCTAACAAAAAATGTTGAACGCAAACAACTGATGAACTATCAACTGAAGTGAAGCCTTTGAAACAAATTGAAAAGCTAGAAATCACCTCTAAACCTAAAAATTAGGGTTTCCACTTCAACTGAGAATAAATTTTGATAGGAGTAGAATCTAGAAAAATAGAGCACACCTTTGGAAAGTAGACTGAAAGAGCTTTCCAACGATATATTGTTTGCAGATTTTTGATATCATCTGCAGAAGTTATGCCTCCTAGAATAATTTTGCTTGAATGGAATTGGACTGGCTAACAAGGTGCAAAAAATAAGCACTTGGGGCAACAAAAACTCGGCCCTTGGTCACTGATATGACTACAGGCGACGCTCACAGTTTTAAAAAATTACCACCCGGTCGGCGACGTTAAAGCGGCGGTCCAGTGGTGCAGCCAGAGGGTGTAAGCACCGCTCAGAGATTGGCAGAGCACTCAGTTCTACGAATGACCAAAGGCGGGTGCTGATACTTCAGCAGACGAGGCGGTAGGTGGTCACTGGGAAATGTGAATGACTAGTGACCGGTGAGTGGAAGACGGTAGTTGGCAGGAGCCCGGTGAATGAGCCGACGATGGCGGGGCCAACAGAGAGGACACCGAGTGATGCAGGATGTGGTCAACAGGTCTGTAGACCGACAACTCAATTTTTTTTGGAATATATTGTAAAATACAATTCAAAAAAAATCCAATAGAATTATATGTCGATCGGTGAAAAAATATAATCTCAAACTATATGCACAAGAAAATAAATATGCTGACAGGAAATATAATTGTAGATGGATTTGCAGAGAAAGAAATTTTTGCTGAAAACTATAGAAAAAACTTGCCCAAAATAGCCAATTTTTTTTTTGATTTTTCTAAAAAAAAATTTCCTTTGAAGAGGACTGAGAGGGGATATTTTTTTCTATAGATGTGTATGGATAGTACAAAAAATGCAAACCCTAGATTGTACCTCAAAGGCTCCTGGTCAATATAACTCCGATTTTGACAAATGAATAGACGATCTATGGGTTTTGAGGCCTTCTGGACGCAATGGAAAGGTCAGAGAGAGCCTGATGTGCACCAAAAATCAGCTTGGCTCCTAGGTAGAACCAACTAGCCTGCAACATAAAACTCCAAGCCTACAAGAATCTTGCACTCCAACTTCCTAGATCAAGGGTTGATGTTTCAATGGACTAGCTCTTATACCATGTTGAGATTATGGATGCACAGTCCTTGAAGCTCCAGAATATTCAATAAAGGACCTTAGCCATGAAAGATAATCAACCAAAAAGGGAAGTGTTGCAACTATGGAATACCGAATAAAGACTCTATATTGATATGATATGTTACAAATGAACAAAATGCTTGATTATAAAGGAAAAAGAGAAAACCTAAGATGCATGAGATGTTGCCAAGTGTTATAATCTAACAACATGTGAACCCTATCTAGATGATTATTAAATGTTGAGATAATTTCTAGAAGGAATCTTATCCCACAAACAAGGAAGGGAATATTATCCCATTTATTAAATGATTTATTAAAAATGCAACCTAGGACTAAATGAAATATGACCTAAGTTAACTTATGCTAGTGTAATAATTAATTAATTAATTAAACTAACACAAGCAACTATTCTCACCATGGTTTTCCCCATCTTGGTTTTTCCACATATATTTGGTGTCCTCTTGTGTGATTTATGCTTTTATGTTTTATTTGCTTATGTGGGGTTAATAAGAATCATATACTTTGTAACTATAGAAAAAGTTAAGAATTTTGAATTGATTAGATCTACTGATTTACCCCCCTCTCACTAGACTGTGTGCCCTTCAATTGGTACTAGATCCAAGTTCCTTTGAAGAAGTCTAACAACTATAGTGTCAAAAAAAGTGCACCTTGCTTGATTCAGGAATAATTAAAATACTGCCTTGATCTAGTGTTGTGAGGTGTTTTTTACATCCAAATTAGGTCTTGGGACCTTTTCAAAGTTAAATGGACCTATCTTTCCCTTAATTCAATGTTGTAAAATATATTTAATTGTATTTTCACATTAATTTAGAAGGCTTGGCTTTACTCTAGTATTGTAATGTGTTTTACACATTCACATTGGATCTTGTGCCTTTCTAGGCTAAGTAGACCTCATTTTAATGTTGTAGAGTGCATTTAACCACACTTTCACTATGAATTTTGTGTCCCTATCCCTAATCACCCTTTATATCATCATTAATAGGCCCATAGGCCCCTTATTTTTGCATCCCAAGGCATGGTTTGACTAATATCTCGATAAAAACACTCTAAAACCCCAAAATCTTGAAGACCCACCTCAAAAAAATCAAGGTGGGATTCATTCACCACCTTGGTAAAATGAGTCCCCTTAGGTAGGACCCATTCGCCAAGTGTGTGAAATGAGACCCTTTTGGGGACTTTTTCAAAATTGAGTGGGAAAAGTGCAATTCTAACCTTAATTTTGATGAATGTTGGCCTTGGGGATCAAAATAACGGCCATTTGAGTGCCTTTCCTATATAAACAAACTTCCAAATCCTCATTTCATCCAAGCAACATAAGGAATTCAAGTTTTCAAGTTAACCAAGCAATAGTTAGGCATTTCAAGTCTTCACAAGGTCATCAAAATAGCTTTCAAGATCAATTCTAAGAAATTCAAGAGAAAGATTCTTCATCCATTGTTGTAGCAATTCAAGATCCATCATCATGGAAAGTTTCTAATTACATTACTTCATTTTCATGCTTGATTATTTGATTTCATCATTTTGGTTTAATTACCTAAAAGGGGTTTGACCAAGGAAAACCCCTATTCCCTAACAATCAACATTTTCTTTCTCTTTGTGTGATTGCAGATCTAGATGCTTTGAAGGCTTGGGGATGATTGAAGAATAGGTTTCAAACTTTTTGGAGTTATCTCTCTACTTGCAATGTCAAAATATTCACAAAAACCCACTTATAGTCCCAAAAATCAGGGTTTCAAATCTAGACACCTAGAGGTATAGATTGAGCAAATTGAGAAGAGGAAATCCAAACTTTGAATTTCTAGAAAAGCCAAACTGGACTCATTCACCAAGAGTGGAAAATGAGTCCCACTATAGATGTTTTTTAAAGATCTTTGCAAATTTAGACACCCATTTGGCCAAAACTTGCTTTGATACAATTTTCCAGAATTGAGACTAATTTGCCCAAAATGGCGAATGAGTCCCACCAGGCCTAAAAAACAACATTTTTAGGATTTCAAAGCTCTATTCCATCTCCAACAAGTTTCCAGGTGCACACTTTCTAGTTTCACAACTTTCTATTACATTTTACTTGCATTCTTAGGTCATTAGCATTAGTTTGCATATCACAAGTTGTGTTTTCAAACATTTTGTATTTTCCATGTTTACACTTGGTGGTGAACCCCTCATTATACATCATTCAACCCCTAGAACCTTCCCTTTGCTAGATTTCAATCTCCTTTCCATTGAAATCTCAAGGGTTTGTGCTTGAGTGAATAGTGGAATTTTGCCCCCTTTCCTTTTAGGTTGCAAAACCCTAGAAGCGAAAGTGAGAGCACAAAATTTTCTTATTAATTTTGGTGAACCCACATTATTGAATACCTTCCTTTCTAATTTTGAGTCCATCATCATCCTATATTTAGCTTTCATTAACATTGCATTGCATTTGGCATTAGTTAATTTGCATTCTAGGGTTTCAAAATTTTCCATTAGTGAAAGTGAATATAGGTTGTACTTTTGCATCTCAAATCATTACAAATCATCTCAAAATTGCATTTTCACTTAGAATACATATCATACAATATAAAAAGCATAAAAAATCCATTGAAAATTCTTGACAATTTTGAAAAAAATCCCTACTGGGACTCAGTCACCACCTTGGATAAATCAGTCCCAATACACCCCTGAAATTGTCATTTACAACACTAAAAACCTTGTTTTTAAGCTTTTGTTTGCTGCCATTGGTTAGTTGTTTCATTTGGTTGACTTTCTGTTACATGCAGTTCACTAAAACTAGCTTAAATTAGTCCATTTCATGCATTTCTTCATTCCAAATTTGCATTTGCAACATTTCATGTTCAGATCATTACATAATGTAACCAGTAAATTACCTTGTTTGAAAACTGAAAGTTACATTTCATGTTAAGTCTTTACATTGCATTTTGAGTTTGCATAAATTATTGTTCAAAAATGTTAGCTTTGGTCTTTTCCAAGTTTGCAAAGAAAATGTTACTCAATAAATATGTTAGTCATTCATTCAATGCATTCCCTAGTTATGAGAGTCTTTTAAGGAAAAAAAGTGGACATGTTCATGCTTTGCTTAAACCCACACCTACTTTTCTCTATCCCATTTGTAAGGATGATGTGATAGAAGAGAATACAAACATAGATAACCATGATGATCATATTTGTTCTTCCCCTGATACCTCTCCTTTTAGTGACGAAGGTATTTTGGTGAAAGAAGATGCAATCGAGCTGAGAATCATGAAGATCTTGTTTTCTTTTCTCCTCATTCCCCTTGGGAAGATAGTATAATAATAGAATATGAAATCATTGCCACCACCTTACTTAATTTACATTCCTCTCCCAACATTTCACCTACTTGTGACAATGCTATAATCATGAGTGACCATGAAAATGACATTTGTGAGGAAGACATATTGGTGTTAGGAGATCTAATGATTGAGAGCTTTGAAAATTTTACTTCTCCCACTTGGGAAGACATTATAGGGCATAAGGGTGTAATTTTAGACAACCATGATAATCACATTGACTCTTCACCTAATATCCTTCATATTAATGAAGACGATAGTTTTGTGTTAGAAGATATACTTGAAAGTCATGAAAATCTCATTTCTCCCTTTCCTAATGATCCTACCATATGGGAAGATCTATTTGGTAAGCATGAAAATCATAGTGGTCCTTCTCTTGATGCCTCCCCTAATTGTGATGAAGTTGCTTTACAACATCTAACCTTGACATGTGATGAACCTTTTTTTTTTACTTTCCTAAAAGCTCTCCTACTAGGGTAGAGATTATGGCACAAGAGAATGAGACATTAGAGAAAAAGGATGACATTATGGACAACAATCAAATTTCCCCCTCTCCTAATATCTCTCCTATTGGTAAAGAATATATTATGGTGTTACAAGATCCCATCAATGAGAATCACGAGGAAAATATTATTGAACAAAGAAACACCATCATTGCCAAGCAAGAAAATCCAACCATTGATAACTCCCTTACTTGCGATGAAGTTATTTTGGAAGAACCAATCCTTGAATTTCAAGAGAATTTGGTTTGTAGTTCTCCTAAAAACTCTCCTCCTAGGGAAGATATCATGGTGAAAGAAGAGGAAAACATTGACAATAATGATATTGCATCCTTAGACAAAGATGATGAAGTAGCATTGGATTCTCATTCACTAAGGGATGTTAATATTATTCAATCTCAACTCATCCTTTACCCCCCTTCACACAATCCGTAAACTCAAAACAAACTTGAACTCATCCTTTACCCACCTAAGAATAATGTATCACAACAGCCAAATCATAATACCGTTGCTCATACATATAACACTAGGAACAACCCACAACCAAAAGAAACACCTTCAACATCCCTCCCATTGCCTAATCCTATCCTACCTAACCCCATCTTACCAGGTCCTCCTTGTTTATCTCGTCAAAGTGGAAAGGAGTACAATCCTATTGAACAACTTAAAAACACTCTTGCAAAGATATCCCTATGGGACCTAATTTAAAATTCACCTAAATATCATACTATGCTTCAAGGAGCATTGGAACAAGTTCCTATCCCTTCTAATATGCAGCCGAATGAAATAGTAGCCATGATTCAAGGAATAAACACTGAAATTATTTTCCACCAAAGTGAACTCCCCCCTTTGGAAGTGAAAAAACAAAATGAAGCTTTCATAATAATATCTCAATACAAAAGAAAAGGGATAAAGAGAACCCTCATTGACAATGTCTTAGCCCTTAATGTGTGTAGTGTAACCCTTTTGGATAGGATTGGCGTGGATAAATCAAACATTCAACCCGATTCTTTATCTATTAAGGGATTTGACAATGTAGGAAAACAACCACTTGGTGTGATCACTTTACCTATTACAGTTGTAAAGGCCACATTAGAAACACCGATCCATGTTATGCCTCGTGATCTCTCATATAATCGAACATGCCTTAAGTTGAATTGCATGTGACATACTTATTCATGATGTAGCTTATCAGAAACATATGACTTGGCATAGGGCTTTCCGAATAAGCTCTCATGTCTTCTTCTACTTTAAAGCAATTTCTCATAGTGTTGGTGTTAGAAACTGCTTTAAAGTGGGGGCATACATCAACACTCATATTTCATTGTAGGATTTTCTTCCTTCTTGCGATGCATCCTTTTCTTGGTGGTGTCATTGTGCTTGATTTCCTCCAAGAGCGTGATATTTCTTTGAATTTTCCTCTCTTGGAGACATTAGGCACAATGTTCCCTAAGATGAGACCTTGCACGAACTAAGAAAAATCCCTTTGAACAAACCTTATGCCATTTTTCATTTATAATGTCTATGAGTTTCAAGCATATGAAGTTTTGCTTGCCTCATGGAGCACGCAGATCATTTTTGTGTGGTGCCTTATTAAAGTTATCAGGAGGTATAACTTTGGTATGGTTTGAGTGGGAAGCCCAATTTGAGGCATGAATTTCCCCATAGCCACTTGTGTGTGTGTACGTACATACCGGCCATGAGTGTATGTTTCTCACCTTTTTGGACTTCTCACCCCTTTTTGGACTTCTCACCCGGTAGACAACCAAGAGTTTCGTCGCCTCAAAGTGAGTATGCATTTTTGGATAAACAACCTAGATCTGATCCACATTGTGTTGGAAAAATGGTCGAAGCTTAATTTACCCTTTTATTTTTTCTCATTTTTACTTCTCTTCCTTCTAGTTATCGCCATTGCATGATCGTGTATCTTGTTTTGCTGTAAATCATTCACCTTGTGTGTGTCCTTTTGTGCTTATGTCAGTTTGACTTAGGATCCTAGATCCTGGGGGCTTGACCACCTCCTTCATCTTTGTTATCCTAGACCATCCACATGGGTACGATTGGACCCCTCTTGAATGTCTAATTTAGTGTGAGTTTGAAGCAAGTTCATCCTCTCATTAAAGTGGGGGATAAATGTAGTGTCAAAAAAAGTGCACCTTGCTTGATTCAAGAATAATTAAAATGTCACCTTGATCTAGTGTTGTGAGGTGTTTTTCACATCCACATTAGATCTTGGGCCCTTTTCAAAGTTAAATGGACCTATCTTTCCCTTAATTCAATGTTGTAAAATATATTTAATTTTATTTTCACATTAATCTAGAAGGCTTGGTTTTACTCTAGTGTTGTAATGTGTTTTACACATTCACATTGGATCTTGTGCCTTTCTAGGCTAAGTGGACCTCATTTTAATGTTGTAGATTGTATCTAACCACACTTTCACATTGAACTTTATGTCCCTAGCCTTAATCACCCTTTATATCATCATTAATAGGCCCCTACGCTCCTTATTTTTACATCCCGAGGCATGGTTTGACTAATATCCCTATAAAAACACTCTAAAACCCCAAAATCTTGAAGACCCACCTCAAAAACCTCAAGGTGGGACTCATTCTCCACCTTGGGAGAATGAGTCCCCTTAGGTGGGACCCATTTTCCAAGTCTGGTGAATGAGCCCCTTTTGGGGACTTTTTCAGATTTGAGCGGGAAAAGTGCAATTCTAACTTGAATTTTGATGAATGTCGGCCTTGGGGATCAAAATAACGGCCATTTGAGTGCCTTGCCTATATAAACAAGCTTCCAAATCCTCATTTCATCCAAGCAACATAAGGTATTCAAGTTTTCAAGTTAAGCAAGCAATAGTTAGGCATTTCAAATCTTCACAAGGTCATCAAAATAGCTTTCAAGACCAATTCTACGACATTCAAGAGCAAGATTCTTCATCCATTGTTGAAGCAATTCAAGATCCATCATCATGGAAAGTTTCTAATTGCATTAATTCATGTTCATGCTTCATTATTTTATTTCATCATTTTGGTTTAATTACCTAAAAGGCATTTGACCAAGGCATACCCCTATTCCCTAACAATCAACATTTTCTTTCTCTTTGTGTGATTGTAGATCTAGATGCTTTGAAGGATTGGAGATGATTGAAGAATAGGTTTCAAACTTGTTGGAGTTATATCTCTACTTTCAAGGTCAAAATCTTCACAAAAAGTCACTTACAGGACCCCAAAAATCAAGGTGTCGGATCTAAACACCTAGAGGTATAGATTGAACAGACCGAGAAGAGCAGATCCAGACTTTGAATTTCTAGAAAATCCAAATTGGACTCATTTTCCAAGAGAGGTGAATGAGTCCCACTGTATATGTTTTTCAGAGATCTTTATAGATTTGGATACCCATTTGGCCAAAACTTACTCTGGTACAATTTTCTAGAACTGGGACTGATTCGCCCAGAATGGCGAATGAGTCTCACCAAGCCTAAAGAGCAACATTTTTTGGATTTTAGAGCTCTATTCCATCTCCAACAAGTTTCCAAGTGCACACTTTCCAGTTTCACAGGTTTCTACTACATTTTACTTGCATTCTTAGGTCATTAGCATTAATTTGCATATACCACACTGTGTTTTCAAACATTTTATATTTTCCAAGTTTACACTTGGTGGTGAACCCCTCATTATACATCATTCAACCCCTAGAACCTTCCCTTTTCCATATTTCAATCTCCTTTGCATTGAAATTTCAAGGGTTTGTTCTTGAGTGAATAGTGGAATTTTTCCCCCTTTCCTTTTGGTTGCAAAACCCTAGAAGCGAAAGTGAGAGAACAAAATTTTATAATTCAATAGCTTAAGGTAGTTCTAGGATGGCACACTCAATTAGTCAGGAAATATTCTCTAGAAATAAATCACCACTCTTTGATAGACCCAATTTTGCATTTTCGAAAGTTAGGGTGGAGTCCTATTTGATGGCTTTGTTGGAGTACAGACAACATTGAGAGGGGGGTGAATCAATGTTGTATATAGAATATTAAAAAAAATTGCACCTTTTAACTTACAAGACAAAGAAGAATAGCGGTTTGAAAGATCTATCAAACACATATATACAAGTATAATAATGCATAGTATGAATTAGGACCTTAAGAAAAAAGCATTAAGGCACACAAACAAAGATAGACAATATGAACCATAACACATTTTTGATGAGTGGAAAACCATCATGGGGTAGAAAAACCACATAGAAATGCCTCTCTAGCTTATCAAAAAAGCCTCATTGGCTTACAAATACCTCACTGACTTACAAATGCCTCACTGACTTACAAATACCTCATTGGCAAAGCCTCACTGGCTTACAAATTCCTCATTGGTAGAACAAGCCTCATTGGCAACACAAGCCTCATTGGCTACAATGCCTCACTGGAAACACAAGCCTTACTAGCTACAATACCTCATTGGCAACTTTCAATGGTCTTACTGACCAATCTCCATTGACAAAAATTACAACTTTAGGGGGTTACCTTGTTACAATATGCAACAACATTAACAACCTTCCCAATGTTCATACAAACCCTTATCTCTGATTGTGTACAAATTTGACAATCTCTTCTACAAATAAAAATTGTCACACATCTTATGTCTCCCTTATCAAGATGAACTCTAGATCACAATACCACTATGTTTTGCAAACAAATATCATCTACAAGAATATCATCAAGAAAATTAATTCATTTTTCCTTTACAAGGTCTGCT
Organism: Sequoia sempervirens; assembly: GCA_007258455.2. NCBI lineage: Eukaryota > Viridiplantae > Streptophyta > Pinopsida > Cupressales > Cupressaceae > Sequoia > Sequoia sempervirens. Next base: position 17,477 of record VDFB02050702.1, on the reverse strand, counting down.
GTAACAAATAGAATGAACATATGATGACAATGATGACAAATGTTTCATCATATTGTTGCAGACATTAAACTCCTTAACATTTGAATTTTCATTCAAAACCTAACACATACCCTCTAGAAGACAACATTCCAGATCTATGAGTTAAGACCCTCTTTCAATAATTAGGAAACCTATATCAACTTCAATCCATTCAACACACCTTTTCAATTACAACATATCAGTCCAAGACTCCAATTTCATCTGTAGATCAAATCATACAAAACACTAGCATAATGATCATGTAGATACTTCTCTCAGAAACTTGGATCACCAACCAAACTTTTTAGATTCAACACATTGTGACTTTTATTTATTTTCCTAGCCTTCTAGTTCATTCCAAAAACCTGCAACATGACACTTAGGATTACATACAAGAAACTGCGCATCAATCTTAAGTCATGGAGGATGGATGTTAAATTTTTTGTAACATTTAAATCTTAAACATAGATCTTTTTCTTCGCACTCATGGAAAATTAAATTCTCACCATTGATGTGTTTTTGGTGCCCTTCACAAATGTATTAACTTGTGCTCACCAGTGGCGTAGGTTCTTGGGGCCGGTCATAATCATGTCTCAACACCCCTTCAATTGTAACCTTAAGTGGAATTGACTTGTAATAGCAAGTTAATACAAAAATAAAACATAAGGTGCACAATAGAATGACAATTAGGTTAAGTATGATTAAGAATTTAAAGAAGCTCATTAGGGTTAATAATTTAGGTCTTCACCAATAGACAAAACCCTAATTCTTTAGCACATTTAATGAATGGAATATTCTTAAACCTTAATCTTTTCCTCTGTCATATACAAAAAAAGTCTTAAAAGTATTCCTCTCAACAAGTACACATAACACATGCAAGATCTTCATCATTTGCATCAATTTGTATCAATTCAAGTATCAATTCTATTTTCTACTATCCTTGTTATTTGTGGTATGGTATGTAAACCAAACACCTTGTCACTGTCAAACAAGCTTTGTCTATGTCTTCCATTGAACAGACCATCCACTGCTAATACAAGCTTAACCACTAACCTTTTCTTGACTTGAACATTGATAGGTTTACTACTACTTACAAATTTGACATCAATGACAACTATAAGGGCAACAAACTCCCCCTTTGCCATTGATGGAAAAACCAAACTGTTCTTGTCAAAACCAAACTCTTCTTTTCAACATAGACCATTGACCCTTATGATTTTTCTCCCCCTTTGGCATCAATGGAAAAGGGTGTGAGCATCCTATTCCAAAGCTCCCCCTTTGATAGTAGCCCAACGAAGTTGAGTATAATTTCTCATTACCATTTAAAGAAATGAAGATATAACTAACATTGTCTACTCATTATGAAAGGTCTGCTACAAATAGCTCTTTCACTGCTTGGCAATCATCCCTGCATACAATACATGTACTTCACCAAGCAACAACCTTCAATATCCCCCCGACTTATTATGAATATACTGAAATTGTGATCTTTGACATCAATGAAAACTTGTTCAATTCTCCATAGATCTTAGCACTATGGATGCATGGATTGATAGATAAGGGTAGTGATAATCCAAATCTTCAAAATATTCTATAGATAGTTCCAACTGATCCTATTGCTAGTTTGTTAAGGAGTAATTAGACACTGCATATGAAAGAGATTGGCAACACAAGTCTTGAAGAACATGAGAATATCAATTGGCATCATACCATACTGTCCACAAAGTAACTATGTTGCACCAAGGATGTCCACAATGTTAGTCTCACTTTTAGGTGTAACATGAAAGCATTGCCACAAACTACTTTATCAAACAAGATTTCACTGGTCTACACAATGCATTAGCCAAATACCAGCAAAATTAAAGTGACCATTGATCATACCAAGATTGAGAATTATTCTAAAAGTAACAAGTGCACTTCCAAAAACATGAAATGACACTGTCACATCGATCAGAATTTATCTACAGGCACCTATCGACAGGACACAACTTATTGTCTTGGCGACAAAAGGTATATTGGCCAGATATAGTCATCAGAGTAAGGTCTTGCCGAATGCCTTATGTCTCACCAACCAGCGCACATGGAGATATATCGGCTAGACTAAAGGACATCGGAATAATGTCTCATTGAATGCGCCAAGTTTTTCCAATAAAGCACACATGGATTCTATCAAAAGATCATCGGGGTAAGGTCATGTCATCTTTTCGACCCATATGTTATGCCGAAGTATGTTTCATCGGTGAGAGAAAGATTATTTCTCAGCGACCAAAGAGTATCATGGGGTATCTCGGTAAGACACAAGGTGACCTATGAGACATCAACCCGACTCCAAAAGTCACGGCGAAGCACATGAGATGAAAGGATATTTCTCGGCGAGACTCCAAATGTCAATGTGATGGCAGGACATTATAGCGATGCATAAGATGACTGTCGGTGAGACATTGAGGGTCGATATGACTGTAGGATGTCTCGGCGAATGTCTCGGCAGATGTTAATAGAGGCTTGAATACAAATAATTGCCGACATTTGAATGTGAAGCGATGTGTCTTTTCAAATACTGATGTATAAATATTCATTTTCGATTGTAAGAAAAGATATATAGGAGAGAGGATAGAAGATAGATTAGGGAGGATACAGTAGACAAAAATGTCATACTATGAGACTATGATGCATGATTGAAAAACAATGGAGATTTCAATTGAATTTCTGATGTGGTGACATATTTATGGTTTCAATTGTTTGTTGTGCTCATTGAAAGTATTACTAAAGTTGTCTCCAGGGTTGGTGTTTTCTGGTTATTTAAATTGATATAACAAGTTTATATTTAGTTTATCAGTGCACATTTGTTGTATCTTTGTGGTTAATTAACTGGTTCTTTCAATGAGAGATTAAATCCTTTTAATTGATCATAGTAATTAGGAGAGTTCATGTAGATTATTAAGAAGAACTTGGTAGTCATAGTCTATCACTAAATGAAAGCACTCTGCCACAATATGTGGCCATCATCATGAATTCCACTTTCATTGAGCAAAAAGGCCATTAACTATCACCAAAATATACAATGTTATTTATTTTCCACTCCTTGGAATGATAAACTACCTGCTACTTGCAAATCCACTTAAAACATCACTTGACATGATGTAAGAGTTCATCATTGAAAATACAACTTGGAAATATTCACTGAAATTGTAAATGCCCTGAACATGCTAATCCATATTGATAGATGCACTATAAATGATAAAATAAATTACTATAAAAGCTCATGCACATTAACTGAGAAATGCAATGTCACGGAATGCCCTGTTATGGTCTTGATTACTTAAGAATGCACCTCAAGGAATGCATCTCAATCTCAAAGAATGCATCTCAAATGCACACTATCCTCATACTATCAAGTGAATCTTATACTATTGTACATCACTTGTAAATGCTCATACTGTCAATTAAAATGAAGCATACTGCCAAATGAAGCTTGAATACTGTGCATAATGACTGTTCATGACTGTTCATTTTTTTGTTTGTCACTTGGGCTATTGCTTCACATAGGTATTATCCATGCAAAATAGAAAATATTTTTTTTTGTACTAGACATTGTGTGCCATGCCACTCATTGTGTAATCATTGAAAATAACAAGACTGCAAAAAATTATCAATGGCACCTTACCTCATCAAAGTGTAATAAGCACTTATTACTAAACTCATTGTCATCAAGGATTCATTATTAACCATTAAGAACCATCAAAACTACTGTCATGATGTTTCAAAGATGTCCTATCCTAATCACTGCACAAACCACAATACATGTTCCAAAGCTATCCTGTGAACAATACAATGATATCCTTGATATCCCGAGATCCAGTTGTGACATGAAGAAAATTTGCATGATGATCATGAAGGCATATCAGAACATGAAGGGTACTAACACATCTAATCATTTTCTATAATGATACTATCAGTCATGCACTATTCCAACCTAAAGGCACCAAATGACTACAATAGGAAAAATCACAAAGAGTAACATTTACAAATTGATCTAGCAAAACTTCCATACACTATCAACTGAAGGGAAAAAAACATCTCAGTCCAACAAAAAGCACTTTCACTTCTTTTTCATAAAAGGTTTACTAACACTATATAGCATAAGATGCACCATCAACACCAACACTACAATGATACAAACAACAAATGTATACCATATCAAACAAAGCATGAGACCTTCATTGACCAATTCTTTGAGATCTTGTTTAAGTGCATACACATGATGAGCAACTTATAGCATGAATTATGAAGCAACTCCTCTTTTGATCTAAACCACAAAGAAGTCTTATGTTAATGTCATAAAATACTTTACTATACCAATACTACCTTCTACCCCTAAAGAGCACCTCATATATAATATCAACATTCAAGAACCAAAAGTGAAGGACAAAAATCATGAATGAACAAGTATTTATTCCATGTCATAAGAGGTGTCATGTTATACTGTCAGTCTCATGCATGCTACTGTCGACTGTCATAAAGGTTTCTGTAATTGTGTTCTAGCCACTGCACATAAAGCTCCTGTCACATCTTCACCACCAAGAGTATTTTCCATGTTCCTAAATTTTTACACTCTTTTTATTTTCTTCTTTGGGAAAAAAAAAGGAATTGAGCATCTCCCCCTATCTTCATGGATCACTTTGAATCACACAAATGTTGTCTCTTGTGCAGTGCACACAAGATCAGGTTTTTCTTTTCCTAGACCTAGTTTTCTTCTCCAAATCCTAATAAGTTTCTTCTTTTGCTTGTTTTTCATGTCTGCCTCCTTAAAGTGATTAGGTGGCTTCACAGGGTTTTTTTGCAATTATGTGTTGTGTGCCCAAGATTATGGCATCTATATCATATAACCTTATAACTAACAATAGGAACAAAATCATATTGTCTTGACAACCAAAAAGAACTATGATCATGTTTTCCATGCATCCAATTTTTTTTTTCTATGTGGTCAGCTTGGTTACGCTTGTAACATACCACATTGTAACTCTTATTTGTAATACTATAAGGACTTTTATTCTTATGTCATTCAAAATCATTTCTACCATAAGTCCTACAATCTCTAGCTCTATGACCATAGATATGATAAGAATGGAAATAACCATGAAACTGAGAGTAGTTGCACCTTATTGAATGGTGTTGCTTGATTTCTCCTCTTCTTCTCCTTTTATCAAAAACCTGATCTTTTTTCTTCTTGTCTTCAGAAGCAGCAACATGAAAACTCAAGTCTATCTTCTTTTTAGGTGTTTTCTGGCTTTAGAACATTGTCCTTCTTCATAACCTAGCCCTGTGGTGTCTTTGTGATGCTTTTTCTGCTCAATATTTCATTCAAACAATCACCACTCTTTTCAAATAGTAGATTCTTGTGCAACTTAGAAGATGCTTCTTCCAATTCCTTTCTCAAAGAGACTATTTATGATTCTAATTTTAGACATTCACTAGTCTTGACTTCAAGATGAGATTTGATAAAAACAACCCTTTTAGCTTCTTCTATCTATGTCTTTAGACTAATAATCAGTTTATTAGACTCTTCAACTTGTATCTTTAAGTCAGCAACCTTATTTCTTGCCTCTTCAATCTCTAAAGAAACTTTTGCAAAATCTGAACATACCTTGTCTTTGGAATATTTTTCTTGTTGAAGTTGGTCCTTTAAATTCAGATTTTCTTTACTGAGTTGTTTGATTGTGTTCAGAGCACACAAGAGTTCACCTTCTAAATCAATTTCACACTCATGTTCATCATCTTCATCTACAAAGAGATCTCTTTCTTCATCACCAATCTCAACAACAAGATCATCCTTTTTCTTGGCATCTTTCTTTTCTCTATTTCTTCTACACTTTCCCATGGTACTCCACTATTAGTACCTACCCAAGCCTGTTAAACTTCAATAGGGAACCTATTCTCTGATACCACTTTTTGGAGTACATACAACACTGAGAGGGGGGGTGAATCAATGTTATAGATAAACTATTAAAACTTTTTGCACCTTTTAACTGACAAGACAAAGAAGGATAGTGGCTTCAAAGATCTATCAAACACACACACACACAAATATAAATATATATATATATATATATATATATATATAAGTATGATGATGCATAGTATGAAGATCGGGACCTTAAGAACAAAGCATTAGGGCACACATACAAAGACAATATGAACCATAACTCATATTTTTGATGAGTGGAAACCCCTCATGGGGTAGAAAAACCACTCAGAAATGTCTCATTGGCTTATCAAAATTGCATCATTGGCTACAATGTCTCACTGGAAACTTTCAATGGTCTTACTAACCAATCTCCAATGAAAAAAATTAGAACTTCAGGGGGTTACCCTGTTACAATATGCAACAACATTAAAAACCTTCCCAATGTTCATATAAACCCTTATCTCTCCTTGTGTACAAATTTGACAATCTCTTCTACAAAAAAACAATCTCACATATCTTATGTATCCCTTATCAAGATGAACTCCTGATCACAACACCACTATGTTCTACAAAAAAATCTCATCTATAAGAATATCAACAAGCATAACAAGGTCTGCATAACAAATATAATAAAAAGATGATGACAATGATGAAAAATGTTTCATCATATCAATGCAGACATTAAAATCCTTGAAATTTGAATTCTCATTCAAAACCTAACACATACCCTCTAGAAGACAACATTCTAGATCTATGAGTTAAGACCCTCTTTCAATCATTAGGAAACCTATATCAACTTCAATCTATTCAACACACCTTTTCAATTACAACATATCAGTCCAAGATTCCAATTTCATTTGCAGATCAAATCATACAAAACATTGACATAATGATCATGTAGATACTTCTCTTTGAAACTCAGATCACCAACCAAACTTTTTAGATTCAACACATTGTGCCTTTTATCTATTTCCCTGGCCTTCTAGTTCTTTCCAAAAAACTACAGCATGGCAGTTAGGATTACATACAAGAATCTTCTCGTCAATCTTAAGTCATGGAGGATGGACGTTAAACTTTGAATAATGTTTAAATATTAACGATAGATCTTTGTCTTCGCACTTAGGGAAAATTAAATCCTCACCACTGATGTGTTTTTGGTGCCCTTCATAAATGTATTAACCTGTGCTCACCGGTGGCCTAGGTTCTTGAGGCCGGTCATAATCATGTCTCAACACCCCTTCAATCGGTGACGTTAAGTGGCATTAACTTGTAATAGAAAGTTAATACAAAAATAAAACATAAGGTGTGTTAGAACTGTAAAATTCTAAAATTTTATAAGTTGTTCATACCCATGAGTTTCTGAATGAGTCCTTACCATAAGCACAAAATCCTCTCTTCACAAAATTTTGCTCATATTTTGCCATGTGGTTCCTGTAAAATCCATCAAGTCTTGAATACCTCAGTGTATTTCCTATCGACATGAGATTATCAGGGCCTCCCCAACCCATAATGCATTCTTTGACTGAAATATATTTGTTTCTATCTATCAGAAAGACTTTTGGGATGTCACATCAATCAGAATTTATCTACAGGCACCTATCGACAGGACACAACTTATTGTCTTGGCGACAAAAGGTATATTGGCCAGATATAGTCATCGGAGTAAGGTCTTGCCGAACACCTTATGTCTCACCAACCAGCGCACATGGAGATATATCGGCTAGACTAAAGGACATCGGAATAATGTCTCATCGAATGCGCCAAGTTTTTCCAATAAAGCACACATGGATTCTATCAAAAGATCATCGAGGTAAGGTCATGTCGTCTTGTCGACCCATATGTTATGCCGAAGTATGTTTCATCAGTGAGAGAAAGATTATTTCTCAGCGACCAAAGAGTATCATGGGGTATCTCGGTAAGACACAAGGTGACCTATGAGACATCACCTCGACTCCAAAAGTCACGGTGAAGCACATGAGATGAAAGGATATTTCTCGGCGAGACTCCAAATGTCAATGTGATGGCGGGACATTATAGCGATGCATAAGATGACTGTCGGTGAGACATTGAGGGTCTATATGACTGTAGGATGTCTCAGTGAATGTCTCAGAAGATGTTAATAGAGGCTCGAATACAACTAATTGCCGATATTTGAATGTGAAGCGATGTGTCTTTTCAAATACTGATGTATAAATATTCATTTTCGATTGTAAGAAAAGATATACAGGAGAGAGGATAGAAGATAGATTAGGGAGGATACAATAGACAAAAATGTCATACTATGAGACTATGATGCATGATTGAAAAACAATGGAGATTTCAATTGAATTTCTGATGTGGTGACATATTTATGGTTTCAATTGTTTGTTGTGCTCATTGAAAGTATTACTAAAGTTGTCTCCAGGGTTGGTGTTTTCTGGTTATTTAAATTGATATAACAAGTTTATATTTAGTTTATCAGTGCACATTTGTTGTATCTTTGTGGTTAATTAACTGGTTCTTTCAATGAGAGATTAAATCCTTTTAATTGATCATAGTAATTAGGAGAGTTCATGTAGATTATTAAGAACTTGGTAGTCACATTCTTGCATGTTTAGACAAGTTATAAACAGAAACATATGCCAAACAATTTGAGTGTTTTCCAGAAAGAAGTTTCCCATTTAGATTTCATTTGACTCTGCATACCCAATAAGGCACTAGTCTCTGCATTTTTCACCATTTAGTTTCATTCATATTTTTCACATCTATTAACTGAACATATTAGGATTTAGTTTTAAATATTGCTATACAATTTATACCAAATTTAATTTCATTTTTCCACTCCCATTTGCCATTGTGGGAAAAACATTTCAAGAAAGATAAGCACAAGTCAAGTCTGCCTCACTCATATAGGTACACCCGCCTAGGTCTGGCAACACCTGAAGAGTAGAAGGTTCAATTCATTTGGCCTTATCTGTTACCCTGAAACGTTGTGAAATATTGGCAACCTTCTGTGGTTCAAACCTGCATTTTTGAGAGCTAACACATTGGCGACTCTACTGGGGATTATTTTAGAATATCCGGTTGAAGACCATCATATAGAGTCATTAAAGAAAAGGTTGTAATTTGAGAAGTTTTAGAAAGAGTGATTCTGCTGGGGAAAATCATAAATAATTTTTAAAAAAGAATCATTTTCCTACTTTTGGAAAAGTAGGTGGCAACTATGGTAAAAACTTGATGAAGAATGGATAGACAATTTGTGTATGAAACAAAAGAATATTTTGAAAGGCAGCAGTTGATAAGAGGAATTGAAGAATTGAGAAAGAAAAAGTTGCAATTGGACCAGCAACTGTTAGAGTTATGCAATAAGAGTGAATACACAAATGCAGGAAGGCATTGAACCCCTCAAGCGCCTGATAATACAATTGGAAATTTTCACAATGAAGGTAATGCACTTTATGCTTATCTTGTCCCTCCTGGACAAAGGTTGGTAAGTTATCAAGATTGTCAATGTGATCAATGTCAAGTGCAATACAATTCTAGTCCACTTGGAAATATCAGTCAGAATCTGTAGCAAGGCACGTATTGGAACCAACAATCTAAAAATGATGAATGTGTCAAAAATATTTGGGAGGCTCTTCTTGATATAAGAAGAAATAAAGGAGAATCTGGGCATTCTTTGATTTGCAGAATGTTAGAAATTTGTATGCAAATGCCTAGGAATTACAAACTCAACAGACCCTTGTTTCTTGAGCAGGTCATGAAAGTATATTGGCCCAATTCAATTCATTGGCCTAAGTCACTAAAACCGGTCACTTTTGACCAAGTGAATGTGCTGATCAAAATCATATATAAGAAAAGGGATGAGGATAATTATGAGATCATTGATGAAGACAGAGACATTGATCAGAAGATGCAGCCAATAGAAGATGAGACAAGTGCAAGTCAGAATGACTCATATGGTAGCTTGCATGAGGAAGATGAAGATACAAGAGATCTCTCTTGCATAACAGCTTGTGACAGGGAAAGCAGTGTATGTTATGAGGGATCTAATGAATATTCTGATTGTGAAGATGAACCTATTGACTTTGATTTACAGCAAGGTGATTCTTGCAGTTCTTATGGAAATCAAGAGGAAGAAGCAATGGAAAATGTGGATCCATTTGACAGTGAACAAATAAAACCTTTAGTTGCAGCTCATAACCATGAGAACATGATTGATGAACAAGAAGATTGCACACTTGAAAATAGTTTTAATTTTTCTTCAAAACTATTATATGATCAAATAACAGAAGAATCTCAAATAACATCTGGCCAAGGTGTGCTATAGAATGATTTCTTTTTGAATCCACTCCATGATGAGGGTGGAACGTGCTCAAATGAAGAGGAGAGAACATCAACATGTGAAGAGAATAATTATAATGATCTTGAAAATTGCCATATTGATAAATTAGAAAATGAAATAGAAGGGGATTGTGTACCATGCCACAATGAGGTATAGCTTGAGGACAATCATGTGAATCATGATTTACAACAAGGAGATATTTCCAGCTCTTGTGGAGATCAAGAAGAGGGAGAAATAATAGATGTGGAAGAAGAAACGCGTTCACTCAGTAGTGAGAAAATTTTAGATATGCTAACTCTTGAATACCAGAGATGTGCACATGAAGGTGATTCTGAAGTCCTGTGTCTAGCTTACATTTGTTTTGACAGTGAAAGTCCTTTGTGTAATGATTCATATGACTCCCAGTGCATTTCTCAAAATGATGGAAAAACCTTTGAAGTTGATAAAAAATCTGTGTCCATTCAAGAAGAGGAGAAGCATTCTGATGGTGAATTTTTAGTACAACTGGGAGAATGTTTTATAATTCATAATAGTGAAAAAGATAATGAGAAATTTTGCATTGAATATGCATGCACTTTGTATGTTGAAGATAACAGAGATTTGTCCCATGATGATGGAGAATTTGAACTGCAGAATGGTGAAGGGAGTCTGGGCCAAGCTGAGCATGATGATTCTCTAAAAACTTTCAATAACAATGATAGGGAAGATTGCATGAATATCCTCAAGAAGAATTTGATGAGCTCAAAGCAAAGTCAGGTGTTTGACAGAGGAAAGTATGGGCCTTTCTTTTGGATGGCCTTGATCCATCATTTATGGTTTGAATTTTAGACCGTAACAGCTCAAAACAGATGAAGTTAAAACACAGAGGATTAAGGGTTGCCAGTGCATGGACAACTCTTGATAATCCTCTTTAAAAATTCTTTTCCATGCATAGTAGTTTAGGAAACAAAAAGGAACAGGAATTTCCAGTACATGGACAATCCTAGTTTTCCTTCTTTCAAAATAAATCTTTCCATGTACAGTAGTGTAGGGTCACATTCATCTCCATTTCCATTCAATCCATCATGCTCACATGATCCATCATCTTGAGTCTAGTCTGCTCACCCAGAAATCTGGATCCTTGCAATGATTTCACAACCATTCATCCCCAGACAAAGCCACTGTTAGAACTGTAAAATTCTAAAATTTAATAAGTTGTTCATACCCATGAGTTTCTGAATGAGTCCTTACAATAAGCAAAAAATCCTCTCTTCACAACATTTTGCTCATATTTTTCCATGTGGTTCTTGTAAAATCCATCAAGTCTTGAATACCTCACAGTGTATTTCCTATTGGCATGAGATTATCAGGGTCTCCCCGACCCATAATGCATTCTTCTACTAATATATATTTGTTGCTGTCTATCGGCAAGACTTATGGGATGTCACACCGATCAGAATTTATCTACAAGCACCTATCAGCAGGACACAACTTATTGTCTTGGCGACAGAAGGTATATCGGACAGATATAGTCATCGAAGTAAGGTCTTGCCGAATGCCTTATGTCTCACTAACCAGCGCACATGGAGATATATCGACTAGACTAAAGGACATCGGAATAACGTCTCATCGAATGTGCTGAGTCTTGCCGATAAAGCACATAGGGATTCTATCAAAAGATCATCGGGGTAAGGTCATGTTGTCTTTCCAACCCGTATGTTACGCTGAAGTATGCTTCATCGATGAGAGAAAGATTATGTCTCAGCAACCAAAGAGTATCATGGGGTATCTCAGTAAGACACAAGGTGACCTATGAGACATCACCTCGACTCCAAAAGTCACAGTGAAGCACATGAGACGAAAGGATATTTCTCGGTGAGACTCCAAATGCCGATTTGATGGCAGGACATTATAGAGATGCACAGGATGACTATCGGTGAGACATTGAGGGTCGGTATGACTGCAAGATGTCTCGGTGAATGTCTCAGCGGATGTTAATAGAGGCTCGAATACAACTGATCGCTGACATTTGAATGTGAAGCGATGTGTCTTTTCAAATAATGATGTATAAATATTCATTTTTGATTGTAAGAAAAGATATACAGGAGAGAGGATGGAAGATAGATTAGGGAGGATATAGTAGACAAAAATGTCATACAATGAGACTATGATGCATGATTGAAAAACAATGGAGATTTCAATCAAATTTCTGATGTGGTGACATATTTCTAGTTTCAATTGTCTATTGTGCTCAGTATTACTAAATTTGTCTCTAGGGTTGGTGTTTTCTGGTTATTTAAATTGGTATAACAAGTTTATAAACAGTTTATCAGTGCACATTTGTTGTATCTGTGTGGTTAATTAACTAGTTCTTTCAAGGAGAGATTAAATCCTTTCAATTGATCATAGTAATTAGGAGAGTTCATCTGGATTATTAAGAAGAACTTGGTAGTCACAGTCTTGCATGTTTATACAAGTTATAAATAGAAACATATGCCAAACAATTTGAGTGTTTTCCAAAAATAAGTTGCCCATTTAGATTTCATTTGACTCCGCATACCCAATAAGGCACTAGTCTTTGCATTTTTCACCATTTAGTTTCATTCATATTTTTCACATCTGTTAACTGAACATATTAGGATTTAGTTTTAAATATTGCTATACAATTTATACCAAATTTAATTTCATTTTTCCACTCCCATTTGCCATTGTGGGCAAGAAATTTCAAGAAAGATAAGCACAAGTCAAGTCTGCCTCACTCATATAGGTACACCCGCCTAGGTCTGGCAGCACCTGAAGAGTAGAAGGTTCAATTCATTTGGCCTTATCTGTTACCCTGAAACGTTGTGAAAGCTTGGCAACCTTTCGTGGTTCAAACCTGCATTTTTGAGAGCTAACAAGGTGCACAATAGAATGACAGTCAAGTTAAGTATGATTAAGGATTTAAAGAAGCTCATTAGGGTTAAGATTTTAGGTCTTCACCAATAGACAAAACCCTAATTATTTAGCACATTTAATGAATGGAATATTCTTAAACCTTAATCTCTACCTCTGTCATATACAAACAAAGTCTTGAAAGTCTTCCTCTCAACAAGTACACATAACACATGCAATATCTTCATCCTTTCCATCAATTTGTATAAATTCAAGTATCAACTCTATTTTCTACTATCCTTGTTATTTGTGGTATGGTATGTAAACCAAACACCTTTTCATTGTGAAACAAGCCTTGTATGTGTCTTCCATTGAACACACCATCCACTACTTATACAAGCTTAACCACTAACCTTTTCCTGACTTGAACACTGACAGGTTTACTACTACTTACAAATTTGACATCAATGACAACTACAGGGGAAACAGGCTTTAGGAATGGACATCTAGATGTTAGTAGTAGAGGGATTCAAAATTCCTAAAAAATCTCCTAGGGATCAAGTTGAAAAGAGGGCTTGTGAACTCAATGCTAATGCAAGGAATTATATGTTTTGTGGATTGACCAACTCTAAATTTGTGGAAGTAATGCAGTGCACAACAACAAAAGAAATATGGGATAAACTGGAGACCATCTATGAAGGTGATGACAAAGTTAAAGAAGCAAGGAAAGAGAAAGGAAAGATAGAAGTTGTGGAGGAAGAATTGAATCATATCATGAAGAATGAAACTTGGGAACTTATCCCAAGACCTAAATGCAAGAATGCCATTAGAACCAAGTGGGTTTCCAGAAACAAGCTAAATGAAGAAGGTGAAGTGATCCAGAACAATGCAAGACTTGCGTGTAAAGGGTATGCTTAGGTTAAAGGCATAGATTTTGAAGAGAAATTTTCTCTGGTAGCAAGATTGGAAGTAATCAAGATGTTTTTAGCTCTTTCAACATTCAATAACTTCAATCTATACTAGATAGATGTGAATTCAACATTCTTGAATGGACAGCTAGAAGAATTCTACATTGAAGAATTGGAAGGGTTTCAATGTTCTGATAATCTAGATTATGTTTACAAGTTGAAGAAGTCTTTGTATGGACTCAAACAAGCTTTTAGAACTTGGTATTCAAGATTGGATGGATATTTTTAGTAGTAAGGGTTCCAAAGAGGAAGTGCATATAGTAATCTATACATAAAAAACACAAGGAGATCAACTATTGATTGTTGTGGTCTATGGAAATAAACTTATTTTTGGAGGTAGCAGTGAAGCATGTGCAAGGAGTTTCAAAAGGCAATGCAAAATGAATTTGAAATTTCTATTCTAGGTGAATTGTCTTTCTTGCTCTTTAGATTTTACAATAAAACAAAGGAATTTTTATTTCTCAGCAGAAGTAAATAAAGGAGATACTAAATAAGTTTATGATGGAAGATTGCAAACCAGTGGGAACATCTATGGTTAAACAAGATGTAAGTTGAGTAAAGATGATGAATCTGTTCTAACAGATCAGAACTTGTACATATCCATGATTGGTAGTTTTCTATATGCGAGGACAACCAAACTAGATATAATGCAAGTGGTTGGAATGGTTGCCAGATTTTAGGCAGCAACTAAAGAAATGTATGTTAAAGAAGTGAAGAGAATCTTTAGGTATTTGAAGGCTACTGTGGATTTTGGGATGTTGTATCCAAAGAGTGAAAATTTCACTTTAACTACATAAATAGATATAGATTGGGCAAGATTTTTTTATGACTGAAAGAGTACAAGTGGTGGATAATTCTTTCTTGGTGATAGTTTGGTGTCCTAGTTGACCAAGAAATAAAAATTAGCTTCTTTATCTACAACAGAAGTAGAATACATTGTTGCAACATCATGTAGCACTCATGTATTGTGAATGAATTAGAATTTGAAGGAGATGATTGATTTTGATGAACCTATCTCTATTCTTTGTGATAACACTAGTGCCATAAATATTTCAAATAATTGAGTAATGCATTCAAGGAAAAAAAACATTGTAATCATCATTTTATAAGGGAGAACGTTGTACAAAAGGACGTAAATTTGGAGTATGTTGAGATAAAGGAGCAAGTTGCAAATATATTCACAAAGCTACTTCCTAAGGAGACATTTGAGTTTCTCCAAAAGAAGCTATGAGTTATTGTTCCCTCCTCTTGAATCAACAAGAAGTACAGGTTGATGGGGAGCTTGTTTTCTCTGTGACAAGAACGATGGGTGGTCTTGTGGTATATTTTTTAGAGGAAGTGAAGCATGGAATTAGGGGGGTCTATCTAGAA
Organism: Sequoia sempervirens; assembly: GCA_007258455.2. Lineage (NCBI taxonomy): Eukaryota > Viridiplantae > Streptophyta > Pinopsida > Cupressales > Cupressaceae > Sequoia > Sequoia sempervirens. Next base: position 1,978 of record VDFB02050702.1, on the reverse strand, counting down.
AACAAGTTTCTAGATCATGCAAAATACTAGAAATAAAGAAAGAAGGAGAAAGAAGTGCAGAGTGTTGACCCTTTTCCATTCATGTGAAAGGGGGAGAAATTAAACCCAAAATACTGAGGGAGAGAGTAAACTCAAAATTCTACAGAGGAGAAATCATTCAAAGGGGGAGAAATATCTTTGTTTGTAGCTGATTGTTTTGGTGTCGCAACATTTTCCTATTTTCAATCAATGAAAAGGGGAGATTGTTGAACATAGGTTTTCATTGATGGAAAAGGTTGTTGTCAAAGGTTTTCAATAATATAATTAATGTTAAAAGTTTAGTTTCTTATGTGTTGGTAATTTTATTGTCAAGATGCAAAATCAAGAAATATACACTATGAACTCTGCTAAGGAGTGTTTATGTTGTATACTTTCAATATCATGATTGCATCTATTATCTATGAGTGTGGTGGTCCAAAAGTATATATCAATATGTTTTAGTTTAGTTTTCAAGGAAGAGGGATTTCTCTACTAATAAAATTATGGCCAACATTTCTTTCAGAAATGCAATTTTGCTCAATGATTTTATAGGAGAGTATGTCTACACTAGTTCCATCAATTCCCGAGTTTCTAGAGAATATGTTCAACATTCAAAAATATTTAAGTGATAGAATGTTCTTTGTGTATGTCTATCAACCAGTTGCAGTTTAAAGCATGTGTAGTAATGGCTAGTAGCATTCAAAATTTAAATCATATGTGTGGTGTTAAGATAGGACTTGCTTAAGGTTCCTAGAGTAGCACACAGTATCATGTTCTTTTGGTGGCAAGAATTTTTTGGACCAACCTATTACACATTTCATGTAAATTGAATTTAAGTCCACTTTATGTCATCCTGGATATTTATGGATCCCTAGCTGACATTGGAGAGTGTTAATGTAATGACATGTATATATTTCAAATGTTCAGATGTATTGTGTGTATTTTTTGAGTGACCACATGAATTAGAATTACACCTGTGTGAAGAAGAGTTGGTCACTGGTGCAAATTGAAGAGAAGGTGGTAAAGATCAAAGGAATAATTGCATTCCAGTGTGTGCACTAGTATCAAAATATCATATGTAGTGATGAAGAGTGTCAGTTGTAACTCTAGCACATGTTAAGTTACATTGAAGATATTCAAGATTTATCATTGTGTTGTAGTAGGAATGGTGTTTTACCTATTACATTTTTTCAATTGTGGATTGGTGTCCCCAATAGGTTGGTGCCTACAAGAATGATAGGGGATTGTTGTCTCTAGTAGGTTGGTGCCTACTTCAGTGTGTAAAACTTACTTTTACATTTCCACATTGTGAGGCTAGATTTGGATAGTAGATACAAGTAGCTATTCTCACTGTGGTTTTTCCCATCTTGGTTTTTCCACGTATATCTAGTGTCCTCTTGTGTGCTTTATGCTTTTATGTTTTATTTGCTTATTTGGGGTTAAGTGTAAAGAATCATATAATTTGATAACTATAGAAAAAGTTAAGAATTTTGAATTGATTAGATCTACTGATTCATGTAAGGACAAAATCTAGTGCAGAGAATGCTTTCCTAATGCCAATTCACAGGGGAATAATGCAGGAGTACTTTGAATTCCAAATTATAGAGCATTAAGATTCATATGTAAAAGGAAAGAACATAATAGACATTAATACCACCAGAGAACGAACACCAAATTTATGTGGGAAAACCCTTTCGGGAGAAAAACCCACCACCAAAGAAAGACCACTTTATTCATAGTAAAAAGCTAATTACAATAAAGTTACAGATCCTTTCTTCACAGGTATTTGTTCTTTGATAACACACAACAACTATACAATCGGCCAACCACAGTCAATCATAGCATTGTTACAATGTTCTTCTAACATACAGTATGCTCAACTGAGACCAATATTTTTCCTTCTCTCTTAACACACAACACCAACTAGTTTGCCATTTTTTGTGCTATACAACCTTCAACC